>CAJNIZ010042780.1:0-59336 GCA_905231905.1 Symbiodinium pilosum
GCCCGGAGCTGACTTTGGTTTGGGGGTTAGAGTGGCAGGCTAGCTTGAGAATATCACCTGCCCAATACTACCATTCCCAACATAAAAGAAAGTATACGCAATGGGAATATATGTTTACTACATTAGGAGGTGGGGGTCTTGAACATTAATTAGAAGAAGGGGTTACACACTGTTTACGTAAAAGTGCCCACATTCCAACTGTTGACTCTTCATCTGAAATTGAATGAACCATCCTAGTGTTCGTCCCGCTGTCCAGGACGAGCCACAAGCATAGCTGCAAGAAAACCTCCATGCTGTTGTAACACAGCTGAATCATCAAAACATGTCAAGGTAGAATGCTGTGACGGCCAAGAGCAGACAGAGACTTACAAAGACTGATGCACGGAGAGAGAGGTAGAAAGACACAGAGACGGAGACTCACTGACGGACGGAAACGCCATCACAGCTTACTGTGATACACAAGATAAAGATTTCACACTACTGAAACATTTGCTGGAAATAGACCGACAGCTAAGCAGCCAGAGGCAAACCAGACAAGCAGAGAGAGACAGACAAAGACAGGCAGAGAAAAAAAGCAGAAGGACAGACAAAGACAGACAGAGAGACAGAGAGACAGAGAAGACAGACAGAAACCAGACAGACAGACAGAGAGGCAGACAGACAGTGAGACAGACAAATTGACCAGGTCTCTTGGCTGTCCATGGGGGCCTTGCCGCCAAAAATAGATCTAGCCAAACCAGTCGGATATATTGCGTCAATGGAAGGGATGGCATCTCACAGTATGCTTCCGTGCCCTGGAGGTTGCAACTTTCCGGTGACAATCGCTGAAGGCCTGATTCTTGAGCCCACCAAAATGCCTCATGTATACCCCGATTTGCGGTTGACCCCGCTTGTGAAGCTAGACAAGTCTGTGCGCGGATGCACCTCAAAACTTGCTTTTTTCTTTGGGAGCAATCTTTGGCTCAGTTCTCGAGCATGTCGCAGATGGCCTGCCATCTCATGCAGACAACCTAGGTACGTAGACGAATCTTCCATGTCGAGATATAGGGAAGTCCGGGCTCGAGCCTCATTGAAATATGCTGATGTGAGCTTGAATCTTGTGCACGGACTGATCCTATGTCTGATTTCCTCAAGTGAGTCGAGCGCAGTGCGCTTAGGAACGCTTAGGATGCCGCTCAACATGGAATCCAGAGCTGCCATTGGCGTTGCATGCTGTTTAGATGTCTGCTTCAGGTGATGTTGACTCGTACCCTACCTACACAACCAACTGTGGCAATTGTAACTTCCGGGCGAAAAAAACGTCGTGATGAGCAAAAGCAAGTTGTTTTGATGTGCGCAAAACCATCTTCAAAGTACTGATGCTTAGTGGTCAATTACGGTCTTTGCACAGGCAACTTGCTTGTACGGGCCTCGCACGGGTGTCGTACAGGTGGATTATGGATTCTTCATCTTCATGCGGACACAAACCCGGGTCTCGCACTGGCGCATGGGAAAAACAAGTTACGGGGCAACAACTGCATGCAGCCAGGGCTTTCGGTTTCCAACCTACATTTTTATCAGTCGAAAGCCCGCTAGGTAAGCCATAGCATACTTCGCCTACGTATGTCTGCAGGGGGTTGTTCCAATATACCTTGCCAAAAGGCCATCAATGTCGTGCCTTTGGTGAAGCAGTCGTGGTACTTCTCGCACACAACAGCATTACTATTCAGAATGTGGTTGTTTTTGGCTTTTCTGTTCGACATAAGCGCACTCGTTGAGTGCATCGCTTACTAGTAGGAAACGATCAATTAAGAGGCAGGCCATGATGGCACCATTCTTGAAGATGGTGTTCTAAAGTTCTAAAGGATGTTGCGATGCCTTGCTGTGTCACCTCGCTCTATCGCGGCGCTTCTGCGAACCTCCCGCGCAATTTGTTCCTCACCTTCACCTTTCGCAGCGAAATGAAGAACACATCCTATGTACATTGCCCTTGCCAACATCATGCTCCCATGCAAGCCAGAACTTTTTTGAACGCCATCTCCAGCGCGAACACGATTGTTGCCATGACTTATGTGGACCCTCCCAATGGTGACTGATCTAGAGATCTTCTTGCGGAAATTCTCAGGACCTTGTAGGAATCATGCATAGCAATCAGGGAACTTCAGAAAGAAACTATTTCCTGCAGGCCCCTGGTCAACTACCAAATAGAATACTCCCACACGTCGTTTGCCAATTTTTCGCCGCGCCTTTGTGCCAAGAAATTGACCCTAGGAATCTATCGCATGAGCTCGCTTATTAACAAAACAAGCCAGGGTTTCAGAACAACCTCCTGCTTAGTCAATGAAACGCATTGGCTCCTGGTAGTCCAAAACAGTCAAAGTGCACATCGACCAGATGTTTTGGGAACTCCAAAATCTCTGCTGATAAGTCTGCAACTGGATCCCCTCTTTGACAGACAAACGGCTCCCAAACCGTTTCTGATGCAAATTTGTAAGTTTAGGTGTCCCTCTGAAATTTGACACCCAGCATGCTGCAACCGCTACGCAGCGCATTATTCAGCAGCTGCCATTGGAGCAGGGTGCAGCGACGACAGGTGCTGCACGCTACCTTGTAAGCTGCGGTGACCTTCTTGTAGCGCGCCCCATCCAAGTCCTGCACTCAGGAAATGGTAAAGCCCCTGAAGCATCCCAGAAGCCGCAACAAATGCTAGACCTTCAACCCTGCAGAGGGCAGACTTTCAGATCCTGAGCTCCCTCTGAATTTCTTACCATCAAACCTTACAGCCCTAAACCCTGAATCCCAGAACCCAAAAACCCCAAGCCTAAGCCCCAAACTCTAATCCAAAAAAGAATCACGTCAAAAATCTGCAGTGGCCGAGTCAGCCCCACCACCAATCAGGGTACTGGCTCAGCCGTGGCCATTACAGTCTGCTAACGTCTCAGCAAGTATGCCGGTCACATATCAAAAGGCAACACATTGTTTTGCTTCAGCGGAATCGATGGAAACAACATGCTGGCCTCCCGACGTGCAACAGCATCAACAGCGTTTGAGCTGCAGTCGGCATGTGGAGTGGGACCGGAGTTTCCATCCCCATGCTGCGCAACTCCATGAGAATCATCACTGATGGGCTCGTTGTGTTGTCGTCCCCGGGTTGGCTGTCTACAGCTGGTGAGACCTGAGGGTCTCTAGGATGCGTCGCACCGCCCAATCTTCCCAAGTTTTCTGACCGCCTTGAGTGTTGTAAGCTGGGTGGATCCCAAAAGATCCGCTCACAAAGCATAGATGCAGGCCGCTTAGTTTCGTCACTTTGCTCACCAGCCACTCCTCATTAGTGTTTCTGTTTGGCTCCGAGGCATTGCCCCAAACGCCTTCCAATCGAGATAAAACGTCCAGGTACAACGGTGCAGGCATGAGGAAGGCATTGTTGGACAAGTATTGGAAGGTGCGCGCCTAGGGTTCACACAAACCGGAGGAAGTTCTTGCAGTTCATCATGCTTACTCGATTGCCTGCAGGATACCTTCGCACGCTACGACAATCGTAACTGTTGATGGCACCACGGGCTCTAGCTCGTCAAGTCCTGGAGTGACATTATCAGAAGCTAGATTTTTGTTTCCATCAGCCCTTGCGCGGAAGAAAGTCTGCGGCTGAGTACTGATGGCTGACTGATCCTGGTTTCTTGTCTACCACCGCTTACTGTTGTTTCTCTGTCAGGTTCACTGTGAGGCAATTAAACCCTGTCATGCTACTGCACAGTTTTACAGTAACATGTTCCATTGAGAAAAGAGTAGCGTCTTTCGGCCCAAGCATCTTCACCGTGAATCAATGAGTGATCATCACGCCACCGCAGCCACTCCCTCGAAGCATGGTCTAAAGCAAGCCCAAGGGCTAGCGCGCCACACGTGTTATTGTAGCGCACCTCAAAGACTGCCCCTTGAAAAGTAAAACCGCAAATTTTTATCATGTCTGGCCTAAGCCACGAATCGAGAAATTCAGAACTGACATACGTGACACCACCCGAGGCACAGGGTGTCCAGCTAAACGGCCATTTATCGGGCCATATTGCTTGCCCTTGGCATATGCCGCCATGAGCCGGTAATAGGCAGGGCCATCCTGAGTTGGTCTCAACTTCGCAAATGTTCGTAGAAATGAAATCCAACTATGGTAGAAAGACCTCGTGTCGCCGTCGAGCCATCAGAGTATCAGAACATATCAGAACACACCCATCTGTTCTCTTCCTGACTTCCTTGCGCACACAGTGACAGAGGCAGAAGAATACCGTGTATGCTTGACAAGCAAATTCCCATGTCGAAACACAGCCTCTGTCTCGCTGAAATACCCTGCAAAATGCACAAACAGCAAGCAATGATTCCAAACATCTCTCGAGCAGCCCAGACTTTCGGTAGAATGGCCTCGACAGCCTCGTTCCTTCTGTTGCACGGGCTGCGGACCTGACCTTGAGACTTACGGTGCACATCCTCAAGATTCTGCAACTGGAAATGATCGAGTTCGCTCTTGTGGCCGGAAAAAAGCTGGATGAAAGGCAGCACCGAAAACCAAAATGAGCTGAACAAATACTACCGTAGCAAGCCATTCACGAGGCGAATCTTGTGCAAACAACAGGTACAGTATGGATTTCGGGAAATCCTGCAAATCAAAGCCATGCGACTTCCCCTGAAACATTCGAAGAGTCGATGCTTCTCTGAAGACGTGAGAAACTCGTCAGCCCAGAGTTCGACTGAAGGCACACCATTCCTTCATGTGCAGGGCTGAGACCGGGCGTTGGGTTTGGATCAAGGTTTGGCTTGGGAGGGCACTCACTGGCTATGAACACAATACATAACAACAAAGTCAACAGATGCAGCAAGAGTCTGGAAGAGTGGGGCCACAGCACCGCAACCTTGTTTTCGACTAGATGTGCCAACATTTGCTAGGAACGCCATCGTTGATGCTGGCAGGAGAACGTCATCGTCCATTGACAATATATACGAGTAGCCCTTCTCACGAGCAATGTCTCCCATGGAAAACACCTTGTGATTGTAGTTCCATGTGTCTCGGAACTTGGGCCAAGCCCACTTGCCCCCTGGGAATCCTCGAAAATGAAAACCGCGAAGCAGGGGCGCAGCTTCCCCCAACGCAGAGGACCATTCTCGAGGTTGCCAGCAATGGAGGCTACCGCAGAGCACATGCAGCCCCACGTTCCTGAGGAAGCCACGGCTCCACGCAGAACGCCAAGTGCCTAGTGGTTAAAACAAGTCATTCATATTACCAGGTCTTGCGTGGTGAAGCAAAGGTGAGAGTTTGCCAAAAGGTTCTCTCAAAGGTGTGGTCAAGGCGGCAAAAACCTTAATTTTCAAAGTTCTATCCATCTGCGGCAGTTGGGTTTCCACATCTTCCTTCCCCCGTGCTGATTCACAAAGGCGCCCACATCCCTCAGGCCGGAACTACGGAAGGGAGCCTCCTCCACTGCCAGGAGCTCCTCGCAGGATAAGGAGCCTCAAGTCTAACAGAAAGTGCAGTATAACTACCAGCATGGAACGGTATGATCAGCATGCCGAACCTGAGTCCGAGGTTGCTGTGGGGGGGGGGGGGGTAACGCCTGTACAGGCAGGGCAAACACCCGGTGGACAAAAAACCCTGCCGCGGCCCGGCGAAAACTGCAAAGAACTAAATGTACAAGCCCTGTTGCTCTCCCTGCCCTCGAAAAGCAACCCCAACCGAAACACCCGAACCGACCAACACCAACCCAGCCCGAACCGACAGTCAAGGGAGAGCAGACACCACTGGCAAGAATGCTTACGCCATGAGTCATAACGCCAATACACGATGCTCCAAGCATAAACCAAAAAGGGGCAGCTCCGGTACGAAAAGGCTCCATCATGCATACAACAGAAAACGTTGTGACCTAAGTTTCATGAGAACTTAGCAATGCCAACGACTCTCACATCAAAGGGTTTGCAATCATGATCAGGGGAAGCCTACCTTGGCTCCTGCTGTGTGAGCACCTGCGATGCCAAGTAGTGCAGCATGCCAGGTACGCTCTCCAGCTTCAGATATTCAAACGGGGCACAGGCATATCCTGCAGATTTTGAAGTTTGACTTGGGGCATCCAAGGTGTTTCACGTACTTGAGACAAATCAGCAACTACAACTGCAAAAGTTGACATTAAATATCCCAAGAATCCTCGCTCTGTGCAACCCCAAGTGCATACCTTCGTTTGAACTCCTTCTCTGTTGTACTCCACGAGCCGCACATTTTTCGCAGTCGCTCTGCCATCCACCAACATCGGCTTTGCAACATTAAAGCGTACTCCCCCCACTTCTGGAGAGCTTCCAAGCGCAGAAGACACGTATTCATCGGCAGGAACAGATGTCTGCCAAGTCAGGGTATAAGGCTTCTCCCCAGCAAGAGTGACCAACGTCACAGGAATTTGGATCATCGACATTCTCCTGAGATCCTGCAAGGCCTTCGGAAGCGACCTAGCAGCGACTGAACGAATGGCAGACCACCCATCGCAGCAGATGATCCAAGAACGTTTTGATCATGAAATATCATTGAGGATTCATGAAGGATGATGCTAGCTCACTGCACGATAAGTTGACTTGCCTCGTCGAGGCGGCATTGGACGCGTCGTGTGCAGAACAATAAGTTTGATAGCGTTCATTTGTCGGGGGGAGCAAGATGCCGGCCAACCATCATGTGGTAAAAGCTCGCGCTATCGTTATCATGGCCATTGCTATCCACGTATTTCTAGCTTTTAGGCCGAGTTAGGCTGCTTGCCTACACAAACTTTTGCTAGTGGTGCTGCCGCTCCCTTGTGAAAGACACGTGATATGGCGGCGCAGGGCGCAGGGTTCTTACCTCAGATTGCATCGCGGTGCCCAAACTCCTGATGTTATATGATGTATAAATTCGAAAAACTACACGGGTGGCACGAAGCCGCCTGCTCTCAAGCTGACGGGTCAGAGATGCAGCTTATGGACAAGCATACCAGAAAATCTATGTGGGCTTTATTCATTGACTGGAAAATCTGCATCATTGATCAAGCTCCTGCACTCCACGTAGCCTTCCAGTAGGCATCGAGACAAGTGATGCATGCCAAGAGTGCTATGCAGTGGCACGCAACTCTTTGGCCCCTTCTCGCTACTTTTGTTGTCAACATTTGTCAACAGGTGTTGCTTGTGTTGCCTCCCAAGTCCTCCAATGCACAGCACAAAAGTATAGCTCAAACCCTGCGCAGGAGAAGTCTTTAGATTCTATGAGCCGTAGCTGACGTTACGCGAAACGCGGGCCTGCTTGGAGATCCCGAGCAGCCTCGGCTTTGCGTTTGACAGTTGACAGCTGCAGCCCCGAATGGACAACTCAACTAACCATCCTCTGTAAAGTCAATCCTGAGTTTTGCTGCTTTGAGTGCTCTTCTGCTTGGTGGGTGCAAAGCTGAGAGAGGGAGAGAGAGAGAGAGAGTAGCTGGTCTATCTCAACATCTGCGGTCGGAAGAGAAGACGCTTTCACATTGGCTTTTTGCCTGAGGCCTTTCGATGCGGCTAAGCAACCACATGACTGAGGCAAAGGCCTTTGAGCAGTGCAAGCTGCCTCTTCCCTTGAGCCGAGCACAACGCCCTCAGTGAATGAAACTGCTGCAATGCATGAGATTGCTTTGTTTTGCATGAGGCATCCTTGAGGGAACAGACACCGGGTTGTTGGACAAGCATGTCGCACAGGACTTTTCAAACAATTGAGCTAGTCATGCGCGAGTTGGCACCCAGTCTCCCTGAGAGGCTGAGAGGTGCCTACAGCATCCTACAACATCCTCTCATCCAGCAGCTGAGCCATCATTCAGTTCTTGCTAATATTTCTTGTGGTGTTCCGCGCGTTCAGCGGATTGCTTGCAGTGCGCTGTCGCTCTGCCATTACGCTGGATGATGTTCCTTGACGGAAAACTTTCAAAACTTCTAGCTTGCAAGATCGTGCATCAAAATCTCAATAAAGCAAGCCGAACTTAAAGAGTTCTAATTGACCGTTGGGTTCGAAACCCATTCTTGTGATCCAAAAGGGCCTGCCACCAGTTCTTTGTGGCCTGGTCAGATCCGTTCAGTTCAGGTTTGGCCTTCAATCTGTCATCAGTGCACCTTGCCTTGAACCAACTCTGGTGCGAGACCGTCGGCGGCAGCACCTTGGATGGCGGCAGGCTGCATGCTGTCTGTACTTGACCTCTCGAACTCTTGAGGCTCAGATTGCCGTACGGAATGGGTTGATGCCAGTGAGCAAATGCTGATCTCAAATTTTGTGAATTCGCTGGCCTTCACCCCTCTACTCCGAGGGCACCACGACCAGGGACCTGCTTGCAGGAGAATGGCCTGAGCCTGCCATCCACCCTCTTCACAAGAAACGGGGGTGAATGACTGAGTGCATGAGTCGCGTGCGTAGTATTCGTAGAGGGATCTGCGGCGAAGTGCGCCTGCTTCCATAGCACGCGGCTACGCACCGCCCGACGCAGTGGTGCCGTTGTCTGGCTTAGTACCTTGAAGAGGGATCTTCGGGGGATTTTTTGGAGGGCCTCCGTGAGGATGGCGCGCTGTCTTGTATTTCTGCTGGCTTTTCTGGTGGCAGGCCTGCCTAGTTTCCTAGTGGTGGTTCCGTGTCTTGCCGAACCGGGCTTGCCGACCTCAGGACGTTATTTCTGGGGTTGGGGCGTGTGCCAGAAGTGAATTCTCAGTGGAGGTGGCATTGGCGCTTACTGAGCTCCCACAGAAGCCAGGAGAGAAAAGCGCCAAAGGCACGGCTGCTGCACGTACCACCTTGTGCAGTGAGCCACCACTCACTCACTCATTCACACACTCATCACCCACTTGTCTTTGACCAAACAAGTCTGATCACCACGAAACGATTTGCTCCCTCCATTCTTGAAATCTTGACCCCTTTATGGCTACAACAACCTGGCAGCCTATTTGTGCCAGCTCTTGCAGACATCAAGCGGGCTGTGCCATCTGAGTGGTTGAACGGTTGAACACAGCTCAGGAAGATCATAATCATACCCTAAGCGGTTTGCGTGGTACACGCGTCTGGAAGATGAGCCTTCAGGAAACCTCCACAAAATGGAAACCTCCGACAGCGCGCTTGGCGTGCTTGCTGGGTTTCAAGCTGACAGCGGCTGCAAAGCGTTTACTCTTGGCCAACTGCACAGGTTACTCTGAATATTCTGAATACCCATCCTTTCGGCAAGTGGCTCACCGAGATGATGCCGCCAGTTCTACGAGGAGCTTCTCGAAATCAGCATCTTTTGGCACTGTGTGCCCTGCGCCAGGGCTGTTCAATACAGTGGATGTGAGTGTTTGGCCTTGACATTCATAGACTTAACAAAAAAGGATTAGCTTTAGGCCTCCTGAGTATGAGCCGGCTCAACACCTTCCATTACAAAAGCATCAAGAAACCACACAAACACACATGCTGACTGGAAAAGATGGGCGTCCTGAACGAATGAAATTTGTTTTAACAAAAAGAAAAGTCCAATCAAACACATGCATGAAGGTGAGCGAATATTTGATTCCATAAGTCTGCCAGAGACCAGAAATGGCATACCAGTGAAACAAAATGATAAGATGAGCACTGAGTAGGTGGGACAAGGGTCCTTCCCGCTGTGCCAGAAAGCGAGAATGCACAACATAGATGAGATGATGGTGCAAATGGAGGATTATGCCCTTGACCTGAAATGTCCCCCCACAAGATGAAAACAAGAAGACCACCAAGACGAAAGAGACCACCACCACCACCATCGTCAACAACAAAACCAGCAGCAGCAGCAAGCAGGCAGGCCCCCTACCTAGCAGGCTCCACAAGGAAACACACAGACCACGTCACAACGCCAACAAAAGGTACTTGCTGTTGGTAAGCTGACATCCTTGCCTTGGCTGTGCGTGTGGACCTGCTTGTTAGCAAACTTCTCGCCAACCTCCAGACCTGAAGACCATGAGCGCCTGTGGGGCTAAGTGGGTCCTAACATGTGGCTTATCAAGATGACAGTGTGAGAAGTCTTGCTCGGATGATCAAGGTTACAAAGCAACAGGACTCATGCAGTCTGATCCTCACAGCCAGGCTGCACTGCTCGACATACCTGATCGTCATTGTCACATCTGAAGCAATAACAAGCATGGAGCACTGCAGCCGCTTGTTCTCACAAAGGTGGGATCGTGAATACTTTGCTCTGAGAAATGCGGAACCCACATCCTGTCAATTCTACTCTTTACTGCTATGTTACTGTCCTGCTGAAGATTGCTACAGCGCCAAGCCGGCAACTTGGCATGTCAGCGAAGCCAAAATCCGATCGCGAAGCTTTGCAAAGGTTGGCATCAGTTGAAGAAAGGGATTGGTGAAATAAATATGTACAGGCCAAGCATGACAACAATCATGCACTGAAGGAGAATGCCCTGAAGCCTTGCCAATTTCCAACCTTTACCATCGCAAAGTCACATGCATGTGTTCTACACAAAGCAATTTGACTGTTGATTTCAGAGCAGACGCAAGGCACAGAAGCCCCGTGGGACCGCTGCGGGAGCATTAGGAGCCAACACAGACATCATGCACGTGCTTCTGCAGCGGCCCACATGTACACGATCCTGGCCGTCCAAAGAACTTGCCTCCGCAGGAGCACCATGAATGCTCCCCATGCTCCGAAGGGAAACGCCTTGCCAGCTAAAATTCCAAGAGCTGCAGCCTGCTGCAGCCTGGAGTCCATTAGTCCTGTGACGGCTATGACCGATTCTTCCAAGCTGCTCCTCGTCGGGGTCATACGTCAGGAGGCATTTTGCAGTGTTCGTTCGCAGGCCCGGAGCGATAACCGGCGAACACAGCACAATCCAGGGGCAGTCCTCAAGGGTATGCGGCTCAAATGTGACGGGTTACCACTGCACACTCGCTGCACCCTCATGAGTCTACGCCGTCTACGCAAGAACCACTGCGTTGTAATCCCGTGCTCCAGCAAGGCTGCGACACCACCGCCTTGGCTGAAGCCAACAGCACCCGCAAGCTTCAAGCCTTGCAGGACCTGGGCATCAAGCTTCGATTTGGAGTGCACAGTACTGAGGAATTCTCTCATGTGGGCGCCGCTGCTTCAAACGCTTGGGACACATTAACGATGCCGGATTCTAACTGACACATTTGCTAATGCGCTAGATGAAGCTCGCTACGGCAAGCTGCTCGGACACCCAGGTAAACAAAGTCTAGTGAAGTTCGACACAGCTGCGTGCCCATTTTTCATGAAACTGCGAGTTTGCAGTCACTCACCTGCGAAAGCCCTATGTTTATAGTTCCACTTGGCCAAACACATCCTGACAGCACATGCCACGCCGTTTGTCTCAAATTCTGGCTTCACTCTAAACTTCTCTCTCCCATCCAGGCGTGACTGCATTCAAAGTCAGGTTAGCTTGGACAAGAGGTTGCGATCTTCCCGTTGCAGCTGCATCTGCGACTCTGGTACTGAAAGGATGCATAGCATGTTTCGTAACGTCCTCATGCCACCTCTGCCTCTGTGTCAGGATGCGTCTGTCCTTTTCATGTTCACAATTCATCCGACCTTCGCCTGTCTTCTTTCGCTACAGCTTCACTGCATGTCTCTTTGGCCCGCTGCAGCAAGAGATTCCGCATAACACCAACCCATGCAGATGCCAGGCGGCAGCAATCGACGCTTCGAAGCCATTGAAATGTGGTGCCAGCCAACCTGTCGTGGAGCGTCATCTCTTGGGCACTAGCAGTTTTTTTGATGTTGCAGGCACCAGAGTTCCAACGGATCTGGCGCAGACGAAATGCCCACCGTGAGCCAAATGGCCAAGCAAGAACCAGTGGCCGATCCATTGTGGCTGGAAAGCTTCAATTCCTAACGGTGACAAGCGATGCTGACTGTTCTCTACTGTGTCCCCTACCTGTACTGGCTGATGGAGCTACTTCTTGTTTAGCGCAACTTCCCAGAGAAAACTGCTGCCTCAGAGAGTGGCGCTCCCTCACCACTTTTGCAGTGCTGAGATGCATTAAAAACACACTTTGCGCGCGGATCACTTTGCATTTTACCTCGTCCCCGAGACACTGCACGACTCAGCAGAACCACCAGTCTTCGAATTCGTGTTAGAAAAACCTCAGGTTTCCACCCTCCTCGTGCTTCCAAGTAGCGGCATGAGGAAGCAAGGGCTTTCGCAATTTCTACGAGGAAAAACAATTAGTGCTTCAGGGCCTGGCATCACTGCTGCCTGGGACCACGACAGCAGGTCGGGAGCTACCGCGTCGACCATTTCTACATGAAAATCAACTCAAAACCCAACCTGCGCCCTGCCGTAGCAGACGGCGTCCCAAGCAGGCTCCAGGCTCCAGGCTCCACGGATGCCTATTTTCGAGGCCCACCAGGACACCCCTAAAAACCCTCCTGCGGGGTCTGGCCCGCGAAGCATGGCAAAATTTGACCATTTTCAGGAATTTCCCCGCCCCCACACCCCCTGAGTACAGATCAGCAAAGCTGGACTCGGACGAAAGCTCAGAGAAGCTTTCGTAATTCTGGCATTCACCAATCCAAAACTTTTTAAGTTGTATTCTGGTGTGCGCTTCTTTGTCACTTCGGGTCTTGTAGTACAAAGTTAAATTGCTGGCCACCCCGAGGGCCCCCAACATTTACATTTATCCTTGTATCAAAGCTATTCACCAGTCCCAAAGATCAAAACGCAGGTCTGTCAAGCTAAGTGCCATGTGCCAGAAAGGAATAATTTGGAGTAGGGGTCTGGAGTGTTAGCCAAATAGAACGTCGTTCAATGAAGAAGCAAGGGGGCTCTCTGCACGAGCCACAAGCGCAAGTGGCACAGCACAGCTTTCCCGTTGGATTTCTGCTCTATGAGAAAATACCATAAGTAATCTGTATTCTGGCCGCCTGTCTCAAAAGGTCCAGCTGGCTGGCCCCACCACCTCAGGACAGAAACTGAAGCAACATGGGAATTTTGCGAACAATTCAGGCATCCGTTCCACAGAACGGCAACTGCAAGCCCTTACTCAAGCTATCCCATCCTATCCCTAGCTGCTTGCGGATTGGCCCACACCACAACTGCAGTCCAGGCACTCTCTCGCCTCCTCCTGAGCTGTTGCTCATCGTAAGAGGCATGTCAGCAGACAACCGTTTGTCCCAGTCCCACTCGTACACGGTGTCTTAGTGTCTTTGCAGGCTTTGGAAAGACATCGTGTCATTTGCAGAAGCCCGCCTGTGGAATGCCCGGTGCCGCGGGCCCTGAGGCTGCCCTGGGCGAGCTGATGAAGAGCCACTCCACGAAGCCCACACGGCCTCATAGCTCGCATAGATGCACAAATCCCATCTTCCCAATCGTGACTAAGGAAGAGGGGGGATTCTGCAGACCCTCTGCAACATGTTAAGGTGCTTGTTAGCGGTCCCATCATCGCCGCCATCGCGTTTGCATTGGATCTGAAGCCGTGCCTCAGCACAGCTGTGGTGCCAGGTGAAGGGTATATGTGTCTCACTCATTACTTGACACATTCTAAACGAAAACTGTAACGGTGCATGCTGGGGAGGCTCGAATGCTTCTCCCTGCCAATGCTACTCCCGTTGAAATGGCTGGAAGCATGGGCTACAAGTGATTGCAGCAAGCGGAATTCCAAAACCTTGCCATGGAAATCTCGCTAGGCATGCTTTCACCAACGTCCAACAAAGAAAGATTCTCAGATTCTTGCGACTCCTGCCCTTGAAAGACAATGTCCCTGAGCTGCAGTAGTGTGATTTGCTGGACACAGGAACCTCTCATCCAACACAAGCCAGGCAGCAAGCACAAGACCTTGGGCCGCAAAAGCTCTGGCCTCAGCAAGACATGTTTCTGCCGTGTTATGCCATTTTCTGAGATACTTCGTCTGTCTATGACAGTCAGACAAGACTTGGCAAGCTGCTCATGGTGTGAGGAATGTGCTCACCTTATTCACCTCTACCGGTACTTGCAATGGGACGGTCGCGGTTCAAGCCAGCGGATCTCTCACATCCATTCTGAAAGCCAGGGTGGCTTGAATTTGAGTCCCAGGCTGAGGACCTCCACCAAGAAACTCAAGCAGTCGTCCTCATGGTTGGCTGCAGTGAGTTTGGAGGCTGCGGGCAGATGTCTTCTGAAGAAGGAAGAGGGGGTCACAATCAAGAAGTAATTTGCCTCGGTGACCAAAAAGCATTGAGGTTTCCACAGGAGCCCTGTATCCTCCTCCTCCCCCAGAACAGCACAAAACCTCCTCTCCCCTCCAATACCTGCTTTGACTAGAGCAATAGTCATGAGAATATTTACGCTCCTCGCCCTCACGGACCCCAGTAATTATCTCTTGCAAAACCCCCACCCCTGTCAGAGACTACTGGGCCTTGATAGGGAGCTGGTGTGTGCTTACGGCGTAGCCTACGGGTTAGTAAGTATTCCAGCGAGACAGCAACCAGTTTTGCACTCTCGTGGAGGCGCTCGACAAACTACGTTTACAACCGTCAACGAAATTAGATCCTGCTTTGTGGCCCCCCATCTCCCAGCTGCATCAAATGCCAGGCATTGCAACTGCAGTCGCTCACAAGGTTCCTGAAACCAGCGGGAAGACCACTTAGGTTCGCAGACCGACCGAGCAAATTGTGGCCTTACTTAATTGCAGAAACCTAATGCATTCGCAAGTAGCTCGGAGTGGGGTGGTCGGACAGGTTGGCCACGGACACTGCCTTCTATCAGTCGGATAAGTGGCATTAGCAGAAGTGGAGCTAGAAGGTCCGCTCCTAAAATAGATCGCGAAGTATAGGTTTAACAAAAAGTCAAACAAACGTAGTTAGTGACCAAGGGAAAGCTCAAAAGACCCCTGACATAACCGTAAAAAAAAAGAGCTAGCCCAGCGCCAAGCCAATCCCAGAGAAACGCAGAATGAATGTAACATAACCGTTTGACCTGGAGAAACCCAGAATAAACCTAAAACAAATCCAAGTAAATGAACCCACAACAAACCCAAATAAACGTAAACTATGCGTGAAATAAACATAGGAAAACCTGAAATAGATTCATACCAAACGTGAAATTAACCTCAGCATCGCTTGCCCGGGCGACACACGAACAGTGTTTGTTGTTTTCGTTTACGTTACGTTCTTTCACGTGTTGTTTCACGTTTTTCTTTTTTTGTTGAATAGTTGTTCACTCTTTCGAACGTTTTTCCGAGCCCACAGATTCCCGGGCCGGCCAGGTGCCCGAAACCTGGACATACTGTTACCTATAGGGAAAACATAGAACAAAAACCACAAAAAAGTGAACACGCGAAAAAAAACATGTGAACAAATCGAAAAGAAGACGAAGACAAAACAACGTTAGTCTTCGGCCCGCGCAGGCGATGCTGAAGTTAATTTTGCGACTATTCTGAATTTCTGTGAGGTTTTCTTACGTCTATTTCACGCGCATAGTTAACGTTTGTCTGGGTTTGTTGTGGGTTCATTGTATGTTTATTCTAAGATTTTCTAGGTTTACTTTCATTTGTTTCAGGTTTCTTTCAGGTTATTCTGGGTTTCTCCAGGTCAATTTTAGGTTTATGTTAGATTAATTCTGCGTTTCAATGGGATTGGCTTCGAGATAGGTTAAATTTCCTTACGTTTAATTTATGTGTATTTCCTGCCATTTTGGAACTAAGCTTTCAAGGTGACTTTGAAAAGTAGAGCCCTAGTAGTCATAGTAGGAGTAGGTAACCTAAGCACTTAGAAAGAAATCTTTACTCCACATACTCCACGTCTTGTGCAGAAGCCACATGCTTCTCGACTCTCGACTGCATAACTCACGATTTGATTTCAGAAAGTTGGCCAAAGCTTGAAAGAGCTTGCCCGCATGGACACTCAATGAACAAAAAGGGGCTGCAGATGTCTTAGGAAGGCAGAGGCTGGCCTTTGCAATCTGAGATGCAACATGTTAACCCATCAGCTAAAGTGAGCTCCAGCTTCTGCTACGGCAACTTCATCATTCACGCCTTGTTCACCTTGGATGCCAGCCGGCGCGCCAACGATATCAAGCTCAAGGAGTCTAAGCCTCATGGCAGCCACACTTTTCGCAGACTTCTTCGGAGGGCATGTGGCTTCCCAACATACTCCAAATTGAGATTAAGGGGCAGCAGGCAGGCAACTAAGTACCATCTAGTTGCTTGGGACGGCTGATTGGCCACAAACGCTCAGCCGACATGCAAAAAGTGCCTAGAATTTGCCCCAAAACTTACCCCAAAAAGTCCCAAGTGTATGAGGAGCAAATCATGCCAAGGACGCCGCAGCTCACAGGCATGTGAGTGCTCCAGCAACCGAAGCCCCAAACCGACGACGTGGTGTTGCGTCATCACATTCATCAAAATGCAATGTTCGCAGTTCAAGGCAAACAATGAACCCTTTACTGAATATGTTGCAACCCGATTCCGTGGCCAGGTCTGACTTTGCATGCTCTGCCCTGCAGCAAATCAGGCAGCAAAAGCCACCTGCGTCCTCGAATGACATGTCCATCTGGATTGGGCCAGACATCTCTTCCACGGTCTGAAAAAGCCACTGACCTTGGTTTGAAAGGGCTTGATGCAAAGGCTGCCTTACACTTTACACCAGAACCCCAGGCCCAGACCACGACATCCCTAAACGCAAAGAACGCTTGCGCCACTTGCTCCTGTGTCGTACGCTTGCCTCGTCTGCCCAACACGACCCTCTCCTCCCACTGTTAATCACAATGACTCCTCATGCTTCCAGAAGAAGGTCTAGCGGCGACTTGGGCCTAGCAGCCCTGCATAGGCTAGCACGGTTAAAAGACCACGAATCAGACGAAGATTAGAAAGCCAGGGGGCCTCTCTAGATCGGCAGATACAAACTGCTGCGGTACGCTGCAACGGCGTGAACAGGAAACTATTTCTGCTTGCTGGGAGTGCTGCTGGCTCCGGCTTGGCCACATCTGGTGGAGTCGCAAAACACGTCACAACAGGAGAGAGCTAATAAAAAGCAATGCTTTCCTCGACTTCCGGTTCCTGTGCAGTGTAAACGTGAGGCTCCGTGCCACCTCCACGCTCTCTCGCAAATTTGGCACACCTTACGCACGTTGGCGGGCTTTTCTCCGTGCCAATTTGCTCGGCTGCAGCGAGCCCTGCCGTCAGGCAAACGCATAGCACCAGTTAGAAATCAGTCAGGACGACCAGACTTAGACGAGGTAACAGCTAGGAATCAAGTTTCGACACTTGTTGGCAGGCAAATGGCACAAATCGCCCTCTGTCTCCTCCTCGCTTGCCAGAATGTGGCCTGATATATGTCAGGTGGCGGATCCAGTAGCTGGGATGCAAAGGCTCAGGAAGGCGCATGCCCTTCGTGCATTGTACTGGTCTTAGCGGGCTTCAGCTGATGAAGATGCATAGCACACGTGCAAGATTGCCACAAGAAAGAAAACTGAGAGCGAGGGAGAGAGAGCGAAAAGAAGGGTGCTGTCGGCGAGTATGAGTGCGTGAGTAGGCAAGTGCATGTTCCTGTCACGAATCCAGCCGGTCAACAGGAAGGAGACAAGGAGATGTACAGTGAAGAACACCGTAGACAGAGGTATGTGGGAATGATGTTGCTTAACCACGGGAATGCTTGACACGTATCGCCTCCCAGCATCAGCCACTCATCAAGGTCCAAGACGGGCTCCCAGATCGGCAGTCTGACACAAGTTGCCTGAACAATCAAGGTGCGGCTTCAACATGCCAAGCTGACAGACCAAAGGCCAGGGGCCATGTCAAACAATCCTACGGCAACACATGCATTGCCTCAAAGCCCTTCAAAAGCATGTACATCTATCTACGAGGTCACCTTTTCAGTAATTTCGCCTAACCCATTCTGCGCCGCCTGAGGGTTCAGCACTCTTGCTGCTGCCAGTACAGCGGATGAAGCAGTCAGAACCTGACGAACACATTCAACAAGCCACCAAAGTACACATTAATGAAGGGTAGTTCGAGTCGGGTAATTCATGAATTCATCTCTAAGGCCAGCATACGTTGCTCCACCGGAGATTATCCCATAATGCTGTGTTGTTGAGCAGCAACACATGGTTTCCGCAGCGCTTTGCCCATGCATACATGCTTCCCGCGCTGATGTCGAGCCCTTTGCACAAACTCACTAAACTACAGCGACGTACAGCATCTACATGCGTTTACAGCATCTTCGCATCGGATACAAATCATGGACTAACAGAGAAGAGTATTTCAGACTGTGAGTAGCTCCCTTCTGCCAATACGCTGCGCGATCGCTTCTTCTAAGCAGGAACCCTTGAACCTCAGCAAAATGTGCAGGATTCTCTCGAGTGGACCATAGCCATGGCTACCGCCGTTATCCACCGCTATGGCTACAGATGCAACGCCTCTGCCTCTAACATTCTACTACTTCTACTTCCAATTCTTCTACCACTATCTTCATTTTTGTGGCTATTTAGAAAATTTGAAGAACTGCTCAGTGCTGCTCTGCCATTAAGTCCTTGTCGCAACTGCTGCAACTGCTGCTGCTGCTGCTGCTGCTGCTGCTGCTGCTGCTGCTGCTGCTGCACTTCCTCTGCCGTCTCCTCCTCCTGCGACGAAAGGGCAACCACTACAACATACAATAAGCAAATACAAGCACAAAACCATGACGTCGACAACAATGATGCGGACAGCAACGGCATGCAACGGCCATGGTGTGACCACAACATGACGGCACAACACCCGTTCGAAGATTACACATTGCATCGACACAGCAACTCAACGTCCACGTCAACGTTGACGGGACAGCAAGGGCGCACAAGGCCACCAGACCACGACAACAACATGCACTCAGGGACGAACGCTGTTCTGGATGGATGTTCTGTTAATCGGACTCTCTCGAACATGGATGGTATGGCATGGATGCTTCAGTATGCTTGAGTAATATCTTGCTATCAGACCTCTCGGACATCAACATTATTCTGCTTTGGGCATGGATGCTCTGGGAATCGGAAGATCTCGAACATGGACGTGAATTTGCTTTGGGCATGGATACTCTGGGAATCAGATGCTCTTGTAGACGGAATTTATCCGCCGAGGCCGGAGACCTGGGGCATTTAGATCAAGAGACTAGGAGAGTAAGTTAACCCTCCCCCTACGCCCTCCCAGCGGTTGCGATTCGGCAGGGGGGGCTACTTTGCTCGCTCGCCTGAACCACACTTGCCGAGACGGTCTCGCGTTAGCGATTGAATTACAGCTTGGGCATGGGTTCTCTAGTAATCGCGGGTCTGGTAAACTGTCGTTTTGGGAATGCCAAAGTGCACCAGATGTGGACAATTTTGAGATGCCAATGCTGCTAGCAGATGAACAACAATGTGAGGAATCGATTTGTGGCTTATTCAGTCAGCTTCGTTCAACAGGAAAACGCGCGACGTTCTTCGAAATCGTGCTGAGAAAAGTGCTTCTTCGCCTTGCCAACGACAAAGGCGTCCAAGCGACGAAAGGCCACGCCCGTGGGTGCAATAACTCAATAACAACAACAGCCGGCCACAACGAAAACGACAGCAGCTGCTCTGAAATATCAGACCATGTGGTCTCAAGGGTTGTCCATGGCCCAGGAGACCATGTTCGTAAACAAGAACTCTCGCAAGCTCCAAAGAGCTAGCTTTGGTGAAGTTGCAGGGTGGACGCCAAAAAATCGTGTCAGGCAGTTTTGCCCTGTAACCAGGTGTTCCTGCTCAAAACTCAACTTAGGTCTTGCGCAAAAACGAAGAACCTGTAACTAACCCTTGCAACACCAGTTATTTTCCTGCAGAATCCCGTGATCTTAAGATGCATTTGGTGCACATTACAAAAACTGTGTTTTCTTATTGGAATATGGTTCTAGCCCGGAACCTACATTTTCTACAGTTAATTATTGTTTCTATAGGTACCACTAGAAGAGCTGATAGACTGATAGACTTGGTGAATGCCCCGCAATGGCAAGTCTTTGGAATTCAGGACCTGGTCTGAATGCAGCTCAGATTCCACCTCCGCAGACTGCAAAGCCGTCGGCGTGAGGTCGCCGATGGCGGGCACACAGAGTAAGCCCCCGGGGCCTAATCGCTCCACACAATACGTCGAATCAAACGACAACAGATTCAAAAAAATCCAGCGAGATCTGCTGCATGCCGCAGGCCTTCAGACGCGCCAAGCATCGCTTGCAAGGATTGGTAAACGGCATCCTCGCTCCGATCACAGGGTTTATGCTGGCAAAGTGCAAGCGTAAATCTGCACATGAATGCCTGCCGAAGTCAACGGCTCGGCAGAAGGTCCATCCGCCACATCAGCCAGCTAAAGCCACAACAAGGGATCTTTTGAACGCCAAACGGTATTCAACTTGCAGACAATTACGGACAAGCCCCTCCTTGGGACCGGCCACCTTGCTCGGCCGCCGCGGGCGTGCTTCGCAAGGCTCCACGGCAACGAGGATCTTGCAGCAAGCATATGATGTAAGTTTCACTAGCCTAGAAAGCAATAGGCAAGCTCCAGCGGCTATCTATGGGGGCTCCTTGCAGTTCAAAAGATCGTAACATCTTGTGACGCTTCTGAGATCTAGTTTCCAATTCCCGAGCAACCTTGCCGACGTGAACGCCCTTGGAGAAGTATGCAAGCGCACCTGCAATGTGCTCAAACTTTGCAAGACCTAACAAAACGTTCATGATGGAATCTGATGGAACATCGGCTCCACTTCATGTTGTGTGCAGCAGCCTCCAACAAGCAAGCCGGGAAGGAAGCAATGACAGTGCCACCATTCCAAGATGTTTTGGCGTTGATGGGCGGCGGCGTAAGTAGGCTTCAAATAAGCTGTGACGCAGAATGCGGGTCCAAAATGTGACCGCATGGTGGACTACTGCAACTCTCCTGTGACCACCTTGTGGGAAGCGCACGAGCCAGGGGCCTGACAAGTCTGACATGCCGAAGGTCTTGGTTGGAAGTGCCGGCAGCTGCGGCAAGGCCTCCCAGACCTGACTTACAAAAAATGACAAGCAGGCAAAAGTTTGGAATCCTCCAAACTCAAGAAGCTTCAAACTTAGAAACGAGGCAAGGCTGCACAGAAAGGCGATTCATTGGCCGCGTGCCTCGAGGAGGAGTTCACGGGCCCGATCCGGCTGCTCCAACATCAAAACGTCCAGATGAGCGGCATAAAACCCCAGTCCTCACATTGACTTTTTCAAAAGCTCTTAAAAACACACACGCACACCCACAAAAGACCCTCTGTGAGATTCTGCGAAGTCCTTTCAAGAATGGCTGCAATAACATCGGCGTGTTCTCATACTGATCCCGCTTGCCCAGCTCCAAGAACCGTCCGCACGCTCGCAACCTTGGAAGCAAAGCCTTCAGGAATCTTTATCCATTTCTCGCAAACTCTGCCAAGCGACAGCCGGAGCGACGCAGGGATGGACTGAGCACACAGCTTCAGCTGTCTTGTAGGGGATATGTGTACTGCCTGAAGCTCATGCCCTTTGACCCGGGCCTCACCGCTGAGGGAATTGAGGACTATGTCGACACCCTGCTTTGCTGTCGCCTTCATGGCTGCACACTTCCTAGTAGTTTAACGACCGAAGAGACATGCAAAGACACAGGTTGCAATTGGTTGTCGTTCATTGTGCTTTGTCGATTGTTGGGGCTCTCGTTGCTGAGGGCTCTCGATAAGGCAAGCCATCTGCATCAGCGTGTTCATCGACATTTGAGGGTATCCAGTAGTCAGGGTTGTATCAATTGGTTTCTCATGCTTCTCCTAAGAATTCAACAGTGCTGCAGCTACTCAATCCCGGCAGGATTGCACCTTGAGAATGCCCTGCTCGAAGCCAACTGGATCTCGGGAGTTGAACACAGCCGCAGCTCCCAACTCAAGAAGCAGATTGCCTGACTATGGGCAGCTTTCCCAGTTGACGGAGCTAGGAACCAGATGATACACGCGCAGATTAAACACGATCCTGTCGATAGTACTTTCCAGAAAAGGCTTCTCAGATAGAAAGGTTCTCCCTTAGAAAACCAACTTGTGACTTGTGACATTTGGATACCAACATTTAAATCAAAGCCGAGTCTGGCAAGTTGTCGATTGTTCCAGGATGCGCCATTTGAGGAGCTACGGCTGCAAGCAGCCATGGGGAAACCCAGCTTCATCCAAGCCACGAAACTCCTTCAAACCACACTTCCTGCCAGGTTGCGTTTCTCCACCGTCGAGGCGGTGCAGTAGACTTCACAGCCAGCCTTGCAGTTTACTGGATTCCGCAAGCACATGCCAGAAGTGCTTCGCATGCGGCTACGGCACTCGCTTGCACAGATGAACAGCGGCAAGACCGACACCCCCGGCGGCGCTGTGGATTAACACCTGAGCCAATACACGAGATTTGTGCTTACGAACAGCCGCGAATGATTTGGAATCCTACGCTTGAGCCATCTCAGCCCCCGACGCGATCTCCCTTACGAACACGGGCCAGCCAATGAAGGGCGTACCATGCTGTGGCGTAGACGCAGGTGCCTGCTTGGTAAGTAGTCGGTGATTGCACCGAGACACATATGCTTGCTTGCGTAAGATGGAAGTCCGCTTAGAATCTGCGGCGCTCTGCAGAGTCCATGGTGAGAGTCTATGCGCGTGCGGCTGTCCCATGGCTTGGCCCACCCACACTCTGCAAGAAAACAAGGCCCGTCGGTCCATCTGAGATCACGTCGTATATGGCTATCCGTAAAGGGCCCAAATCTAACGCGGAGCTTGGGTGGTACTACTTGGACTGGCATCGTGATGAGTAGGGCCCCTTTCCATCCAGTAACATGCAGGCCTGGTTCGTACTTTCATTGTACTTCGCTGCCTGTTCGTGCAACGGTTCCATCAGCGATAGCCCTTGTTGCAGGAGATGCTGTACCACACTGTACTTCTTCCTCAGCTTCTACTCGTGGCAGGTTGTTGTTTACGTAAAGTCCGGATGAGATGGCCTGTGGAGGGGCCTGGACTGGATCCTGGGAGCACTGCCACTACCCGATCAGCAGTGTCCAGTCACCGTCGTTGGGATGCAGTCACTTTTTTTCGAGGATATCCGAAGATCTGGCGAAGCTGATCCTTCAGATGAGCTTCATGATGTTTGTGGTGGTTGTTGTGGCGGTGGCGTCTCATGTTGGGCCATTGTCGTCCTGCATGCGCTTGGTATGCTTGTGGTGCGCAGCTGTGATGTTGTTCAGCTTTTGCTTGAAGCTTCATTGGCTTGATCTCTCGGCACTTTGCAGAGTCCCGTTGCATACTCTCTGAGTCCCGACATAAGTTGAGAAGGGTTTGGCAAGCGCTGCTGACAACCCCATCCGTGGTAAGTCATGGAGGGCATTCGTTCAGCTGTAGGCACTTTCAGGCTTGAGTTCCCAGATTTATGAGGAACAGCTCTCCCAGCACTTAAACGGGCAGTGTGCTGGTTGAAGCTAGGGTTTAGGTTAGGTTGTAGGGTTTAGGGTTATGAGGTGCCAGTCCCAGCTGTTCTATAATCAGCTGTAAAGCGCTGGACCTGATCGCGCCCACGGAGAATAGAATGGAAACACTACCAGAGAAGAGGCGATAAGCTTTGGGTGGACATCTACGACCCTTCTATAGACAGGAGCCCCATCAAGATCTCACCAAAGAAATGCCCTTAGACAAACCACGAGCACGCGGATCCCACCTGCCACTGCCTCCTCCGGGCTCATGCTTAGTGGCGCCGCAAAAACCCAACGGGCGTCTGTGGTGCAAAAGGAGCCTGATTCACAGGTCTTGTACAGCTCAGCTCGAATGCAGCATGTAGCAATGTAGCACAGTGCAACGCGCGGTGCCCGTCCTCAGTCCTTCGAAAATGAAGACTGAAGTTGGATTCCCGTTGGAATATTGCATAGGATGAACGCAGTCGCTCTCGTAGCCAAGCAGCCCATGCCGTCTGGCGGCACGGCGATGACAGTGTCTCCCACGGATACACTGGTGACGCCGTCGCCTGGACTTGCCAGCCACCCTCAACAATGCTGAATGACTTGGTCACCCCGGTCGTGTCTGGGTGCGGCGGACCCTGAAAGATGCTGTGCCTGGATACACTTCTAAAACACTCTCCGTCTTAGTCTGAGGTCCAGTTGCCAACTGCTGCAACCTTGCCATAGCACTCGCCACCAATGCCCAGGGATTGACCTGGCAAGCCACGTGCTGATCATATCCTTCCTGGCGGCTATGCTAAACAATTCCATGGAACCAGCCATGCCAGCAAAATGATTGTAAAATACATCTGTCCCAAATCCTGGCCAGCTTGTTGTGGGGAGTGGGTTCACCAAAAGATGCCTAGCAAAAGCTAGTGGTTGCCCCCATGAGGGAGCGGCTAGCCCATGCGCGCACGCCACATAAAGAGCATAGCATACATGTCATACCAAGATGGGTTGAAGGGCTTGGTGTGCTGTGGCCGTTAAAAAAGACAATCACCTGACACATTGTTAGAGACCGGCTTCCTGACCTCTCAGGCTTCATGCAGGAATCGTTGCCCCCCCCATCCTGACATTTCGGCTTTCAAGCTAGGAAACGTTTTGCGACGAATCACAGGCAAGCGCCGCTATCTGACCTCTCCGGCTTAAACGTAGAGAACATTAACAACCAAACCATCAGCTAGCGGTCCCATGGAGCCTTAACCCAAACTAAGAGGTGGTTGTGCAGAAATGACCGATCGCGCTTCAAGCCAGGGCCAGATAGGCCCTCGGCACCATCCCTCGAAATACCGGTTCCTGGCTTCCCAGGCTTCAAACTCGAGACCGATTTTCCACCAACCACGAATCCTTCAGCAAGGACAGCTTTCTGACCTTTCAAGCTTCCAGCATCTTCCGGCCATCTCCACGAGTCGCTTAGCCATCCAACAATGAGTGTTGTATGATCTCTCCGTCTTTTGTGTTGAAACAATCTTGTCGTCACCAACAAACCCCGTCATTGCAACAATGCGGTCAGGTGTTTCTGCAAGTATATGCAGTATCAACTTGTCACCTTTTAGATATACTTGGCGGGCCCCTCTCAGCAAGGAAGCCCGGCGCGCAAAAGAATGGTGTGCAGCGTCACACGTGCTGTAAGGATTTAACCCTGGAAAAAAGGGGTTCGGCATAGCCGTTTAGGGAGGCCCCTGGGACATCACAACCAAAACTGCGATGCGGCATTACCATTATGGAGTCCTGTCCCTGGAAAGTCTGGGGTTTTGTGGGGCCTGCCATAAAGTGGGCAAACAATAGATGGAGGACTGGCAGCTGCCTGCTGGGGGTGGTCTCAGAAACTTGATGAAATCATACGAAGCAGATTCACACCAGTTTGGCGTGGCCTCGGGGTCTCTAATTAAGGGTGGCTGTCCCTGCTGCGGATACAGAGCAGCGGAAGTCGAAAAAGAAGGTGCGCAAAATGATGAGGTTGAAAGCAAGCTTCAGGAGTGTAAAAATTGAGCCCCTTGAACAGGTTCCATTGGCCTGCCACAACGGCGGATATGGCACCCACAGCCACGAGTACATCGCCTCTGACAGCTCCGAAAGTTCGGCTCTTTGGTGCGACAACTCTTTGTCTTGAACACGCGATTGCTTCTGTAGAGCACAAGGCTACATATTTCTGTTCAATCTCTCACCTGCCTAGCCCTTCTGCTGTGTCTACGCCGAATTTCAACATTGCGCTCAGAAGCCTGGGCAACTTTGTACCTGCTGTCTTTGGCTGAAGTGTGCCCTAGCGCTTGACACCTCGGTGCTCAGCCAGGGAGCGGAAGTTCAGGGCCCAAAGGTCTGCCTGGATCTCGACTTGCCCCGGTTCCGGCGGTTTCCGGTTGCTGAGGCGGCACCTCGCTCCAAGCGGCTTCGAGAGAACAAAAATCTTGAAATTTCTGAGTCGGCCGCAGAGCTCCCTTGCCGCCCTTGCTGGGATCTGTCTCCACAACATAGGAATCCAGCCTCTCAAAGCGCAGTGCTACGGGACCAGGGGACCGGCAGGCCATGTTCCAAGGCAATGATTGTGCGGCAAAAGCCGCTTAGAATTGGTAATTAGAGCTCGTTTGACCCAAGGCCTGGCAGCTTGGATTGCTTCGGCCGTCGAGGCAGTCCTGACACTCCGCACCTGCAGCTGCAGACTTCCACCTGGGCCGCGACGAGTGACCGGGCAATCTTGTTGCACGAGTTTGACGAGGATGCCCCGTTTAGGATTGAAGGCATAGCACGCTTGGAAGAGAATCTTTATGGATTTTGGGTTCAAAAGGTCCAAGGCTCTCGTTGAACAGTTCAGAACTCAGGTCATTCAAAGGAAGCTTGGAGGTTGTGTCATGTGTAGACTTCGGCGTCTTCAGGGATATAAGTGCATCCATCCATTGCAGCGTACTCAAGGTTCAGCATGCCTAGGCTTAAAAGGATTGGATTTGAGGGGCTTTGGGGTCACTCAGGGCTTCGCGTTGCTGTTAGGGTCGTTGAGTGTTGAGGGTTCAGGTGTTTTGGAGCTTTCGCTGGTCAAGGGCCACGTGTGTGAAGGAGATTTGATGTAAGGGTTTGGCGTTTGGGGCTGTAATTAAGGAGCCTTAGGGCTTGTCACGGTTACAGCCTTTGTGGTCCTTGGGCTGTTGGACGCTGTCAATGAAGTTCAGGCTTTGTAGGGTGCGCAGGGTCTTGAGCGCTTTACAGGCTTCAGGATTGATGATGCCGGAATCCAACAGGGCAGGATCGTCAAACCTCGTGTAGAAATTTCGTGTATGAAAAGTGCGGTTGGCCAGGAAGTTTGGGCTGCTGCTTGGTACTATGTGGCCTGAAATGCTCAAGCTACACATTGTCAAAAGTTCACATGCAAGTAAGGACCATTGCATCTGTGCAATTCCATTGGTGACTCCATGCTGGCGACCCCAGACCCCTGCCATTCTTCTAGGCCGCCATCATTCTCAGCACGAAGAATGGCCTGCATAGTCGGTCGCATGGCTTGTAATAAAAATCGCTTCAAAAGCGCAAACCTTTTTTCGAACAGGGAGGGGCAGCGTGGCTTTCATGGTGACCCGCACAGTGACCCAATCCCCTGAATTTCGCAGAAGTCTCTCGGAAGTGCCTTCGTTTCCGGGGTACTGATGGCACAGATTAGCGCGGCAGATCTCTGAAGATGCAAACATGCAGGCAAGGAAGGCCGGCGAGACACAAAGGATGAAGAATGCAACTTCATGTGTCCAAATGTGTCCAACGTGCAGAATGACTCCTCTCAGCTGCAGATCTGAGTCCTCTAAACAATATCTTTTGCATTGTCACAGACCCGTCCAGCCTGGGCATCCATGCCGAGCCCAGGCGATACGTTGCGAAGCATCTCGGCAGAGCCGACTATCGCGTTTGCGCCGACCTTCGGTTGCACGAATCAGACTTACACAAGACCTTGGAAATGTTGCAGTTGAAGCAAGTTTTCTTGCTTGCAGCGTGATGCACCATTCTATACAGATATTTGAGAGTCTGCGAGATCACTGAAATTTGCATCAGCAAATGGTGCACGTGATGAGATTTCGCTGATACCTGTTGATTGCGTCAGCATGGAGAGCATGCAACCAAGCGAGCCTCCACAGCAGCTTCAGCCGCTGCTTCTGCAAAGGAGGAACCTGCAGCAGCAATGCAGCAGCAATGCTTGAGATCTCTCCTGGTGCGGGGGTGAGCAGAAGTACGGTCCGCTCACACCGGTACAGTTTGCCTGGTTGCATCGCTGAACAGACCTTACAATTACTTCACCGACCTCCTACGCCCTTTTCCTGATCTAATACAGCCGCCTTCGTCTGTGATTGACAGCAGCCAGCATCGTTCTTTGGCAGCGATGCGTTGGACGTCATCGCGACACCGCTGCCTTGTGGGGTTTGCATAGATACTTCTTAGATTCTCTCCTTTTTAGTTGAATCTGAAGAAGCTTCTAGGAGGTGTTGAGCTGATCTCAGCGCAGACATTCTCAATTCTGTGAATGGTTGGTATGACCCATCATGCACCCAAGCCACACATCCTCGAGCGACTTTGCCCTCACCGCAATGGCAACAGCTTCGTAAGCGTCCTCGGGCTTGTCCTGCTGGCCATAGGGTTCTGTGAATGCCATGCAGGCGGACAGGTTTCTGGGGCTAAATGGGGAGCTTCAATGGCAGGCCGAGTGGCTGTGCAGTCGGGCAGGTTCAGTTGCTGGGCTTCTGCTCCAACCTGTTCACACAGCGTTGAGACAAGGCGTGAGTTGCTATTTGTACTTGACGATCAACCTGACTGCTGCCAAAAGCACCACCAGCCAGGGGCCGCGAGACAAGCGTGCCGCATCCTGCAAATGCGAATCATCCATACATCACCACAACCGCCGCGGGGAATGGAGCACGGCCACTCAGACTCAAAAGTACAAACTTTGAATGGATTGGCCACGTATACCCCGAACGAGAAGACCCTTTCAAGGGAACTAGACTCCCCTGTACCTGGAGCTTCGGAACTGCAAAGAAACACGAGTAATGGCAAATAGGAACACCCACTACAGTATGGTAGAAACTAACACGCCGCTGTCGCCGCCACAACCACGACCACGACCACGACCTCGACACAACCACGACCACCACCGCCGCTGCCGGCGCCGGCTGCAGCACCACGACCATCACCAGACCCTGTATGCATAGTGGAATACGTGACACATTTCTTGTCTTCGTAACGGTTCGTGTTTTTGCTTATCATGCTCAGATGCGGGAAACCTTCCACGTCGGCCGACAGCTCGTGAGGTGAGCACCCGCATGCATGGACCTGGAAAACTCTGCTGGGGCAGGGCGTAGAAGGGAGTCGCGCGGAAAGACTCTTGGGCTACACTGATGCAAACCTTAGGCACCGCATCTGTTCCGACGACGAGGTGGGTCAAGTTGAATTTTACAGAACTCTAAGCATGATGATTTTGCATTTCTACAAGCCCTGGCTACTCAATGACTTAAGTGCTCCCAGGCACGAAAGCGTCAGACCGTGAAGATCACAGACAAGGTCTCCGTCGTCAAACAACTGAACCTCAGCGTCAGCGGCAAAGGTTTGTAGCTTGGGGTGTGGATGAGGATTAGTTGCTCTAGCACATGCTCATCACTTGCTTGCCGGACCCATGTGCTTGAGCAGCACTAGGCTGCTAGGCCTAATCAATATCTTTCAACAGCGACGTCATGCAACTGAGCTTTCCATTTTGAGATTGGCAAAACAACATTCCCATTGGAATAAGCTCCCAGCATCCACCTCGTGCGCGCCTGCAACTCTAAGCTGCGGGTTGCTAGACGGCAGCCTTCTATGCCGTATGACTTCCGGGGTCTGGACATGTCCTCTTGTTGCGGCAACTTCCACAACATGACTCCGACAGAAAATCTAGTCTAATCTACTCCAGCAGCCTTGCAGCGCCCATAGGGTTTGAAAACGGCCTAACACCCCAGAAGAGTCTGGCTGTGGAAGGAAAGTGGAGCCAGAAAGCTGTTGACTGCTGAAAAAATACTGTCGGTGCCTGCGAGGTGTGCCCGGGAGGACGTCAACTTGGTGCCGACCTGAACATAAAGCTGAATGCTCGGTGTTTCGCATATGCAGGCACACCGCTTGACAGCTCAAAGCAAAGTGACCCTGTAAACTGTCAGCCAGAATGGAACGCGTGAAGACCTCTCATCTGTCCCCTATTCTCCTTACGAGAAGCAAAGTTAACGCTCATGCTGGGACAACATTGATTCGGCCCAAGCTGCGTGGAACGCCGCTTTTGACAGCACCGTGTTAAGTTTGTACTGAGTGTCATGATCAAAGAACTTTCCTGAACTTCTGGCAAATATGGCACCTTGGCCACCACACGCTGGATGGCCTGCGGCGCACCTGCACTTATGCCGTATGCCAATCTCTGCAGGAACTGCATGCAATCGTAGCAGTCAGGCTGATAGCCGACCTAGCGCTAGCACTTGCGCCCACTCTGCAGGGCTGCGGGATATCAAAGCAATCGAAGCCCTAAGAAGAATGCGCATTATGCGCCATCTATGTGCCTCGGAAGCCAAGTGGGTGCAACAGCGAGGCCAGCTGCAAAGCTACGTCCAAATCTGCTGGATCCAAGGCAAAGCCTCGCAGAGTTTCAAGCATCAAATGCGCTGCTACTGCACTGCTGCACTGCTGTCTCCCAAGATCGGGGGGCCGCTGACTCTAATCAAGCCCTGGTCATGCTTTGCGCCAAGGAGCCCCTTGCAGCTCCATTCATTTGGTTCGTGGCATCCTTGTCGGACACGGCGAAGCACCTCCCTGAGAGGATTTCATGGCTCGTCATGCTTCCACATCTACCTCCTGTTCTTCAACACAAGTGAAACTGAAAATTACTGACAGAAACCTTATAGGTGCATGTCTTCAATGACTCAAAAGTCTTTCTTTCATCTAGCATTCAACAGCTAAGCCGGTCAAGCCTTGAAAATCCGGGCCGTAGTAGAAGCCGGCGGCGGCGAAACTGGCCTCAAGTTCTCGGATCACCCAGCTCCAACTGCACCCATTCCCCACATTGCCCTCTGCGATTGTCATTTCTAGTCTTGACCACGGCGCATAGATGTCCTCGACAGGCTTTGCATCGGCGACCTGCTGCACGGTCAAAAGGAAAAGAGGAACTCTTGCGCGGCAATTTGTCTTGAAAGATCTTGTTACAAAGCCTCTGGCTGGAATCTGATTTTTCAGATGAGAGGTCAGTCCAGCCAAACTTGCCCTTTTCATCCTCCTGCAGCCCGCCCACACTGTTACTCACTCCTTCAGCATGGCATGCACCAAGTGAAGCCTCTCCGCCAAGAAATCCTCCTCCTGATGCTGCCCCACTACCCCAATAGCCGTGGCCTTATCCGCAGGAGCCGGAATCCAGGTCCCAAAAAGAGATGAGACCCATCCTCGACTTCTCTCAACACCAGTTCACTTCTTCTGGCCAGCAGCAATCATGTTGACCTCACATGCCCCAATGGGTGCCCCCAAGTTCTTCTGCAAGGCATTGCAAGGCGTGAACGCGCATTCACCGACACAGCCAAAAAAGGTGACGGCATGGTCCGGCCGTGCAGCGGCAGGCCGCTTGCGGACAGTCTTGGCATTGACAGAACATGTGGCATTGCCACACGCGAAATCATAGCACGAATTGCATGAACAGTCAGGGTCTGTCAGGGACCGTGCTCGTGTCCTCAGTGTGGAGATCACCACAGGCTAGCATAATTGGCAAGGGCTTAAGGGGGTAGAGGTCAGAGCTAGCGTGACCCGAAAGCAAGGGAACGGGAAAACATACGGGCAAGATGTTGGCGCTGGGGGTCAAATGTGCAAAGCCAATTGTAAGGGTCGGTGGCAAGTAAGTTGGGTGAGGGAAAGGTAAGGGCAATGGGTGAGGATGGCGAGGGGGCAGGATGGGCCAGGGATACATCTGTGTAAGCAAAAGGAAACGGGTTCCAAGTACTCAGGGCAAAGGTACGGGCAAGGAGGGCTAGGGGAAGGTGGCAAGGGCAACGGGGATGGCCTTTGGCAAGGACTTGGGCAAGGAGTCGCGCAAGGCTATAACGGCTAGGCGCAAGATTCAAGGGATGGTAACGGCGCGGCTACAAGTGCAACAGGGAAGCAAAAAGTGCAAGGCGAGGGTACGGCAATGCTGGCGAGAAAGGAAACCTTGGGGTAAGCGGTAGGTGCAACAGCTGACGGGTACGGGGTCAGGGTTTCTGTGTAAGGGTGCGCTGTAATCGTAAGGGAAGGGGAAATTGGGGACGCTGAGAAAAGAATTCAGCTGCAAGGTCAAACCATTCGACCCCAGACCCCCACCTTCAAATTTGAGAGCATGTGCAACATGTAACGATACTCATACATCACCATCTGTACAGGGTCGACTAGCTGACTAGCGACCCTGTTTCCTTTTGGGGGGTTGAGCTACCATGCGCTACAAAGAAGTTACGAAGTGCTTGACTGCTTGACCCGCCTCCGGGAGCCGGTCTTTGAAGGGTTGCAGTGTCTCAGCCGCCAAAAAACGGCACTGGCAGTGCAGCGTCTCCGGCATCTCCTCGCTGCTTCTCAGAGCTTTTGAGACACGAGACTCATCCCAACGGGTCCGTGGAAGCTGTCCTTAAGGGATGGGTAGGCATGTACAAGTAAGATACCAGGCTCATTACCTTACAAACCCTGGCCCTGTACTCTTTGAAGTCAAGGATTCTTATAATATTACATGAGCTTGATATCTTCAAAGGGGGGGAGCCCCCTTCCCCATCAAAGCTCATTGATTGCGGGAAATCTTGTACACTTACCCGGAAAAAGTAATGCTAACATTCTTTGTACTTTTCCGCTTTGTAGGGTTTTGGGCTTGAAGGGCCGCTTAGCTGTGCAGTTTTGGTGAAGTCTTTAGGGCTCAGAGGCTCTCATATTACTTCAGGGGCTTCAAGTTGAAGGATTCTGGGTTTTCCAGCGAATGAAACCATTGCGGTTTGGGGCTTGAGGGTTGGAAGTTCTTAGTGGGTTTAGAGTTGTGCGTTCTGTGCGAGTAGGTGTTTGGCTTCTTTGTTGTTTTGGGTGAGATTGAAACGGGAAATGAACTTCACTTGCTGCACTCACCCAATTGAAGCGAAGAGCTGCTGCAACTTGCACACGCCAAGGTTGATCAATGGTTGGTCACATTGAAGTCGGTTGGCTGAAATCCGCTTGGGGGGCACCCATCTTTCAGGAAAAGAACTTGAAATGCAAATGCTTTAGGATACTGCCCCGCTCAGTACTTTTTCAAGGAACCCCCTGTCCTGCATGTCCTCTCCCAAAGCCTTGCTGAAGAAGCGCAGCTGTCCTGCACTTTGCTTAGGTTCGGTTCCTGCTGGACTTAGTGCTTCAGGAGAAGCAGTGAGAGCTCACTTGACTGTTAGCCTGTCAGAGTGTCGCTTCATCTATTCTTCACGTCATCCTACATCTTCTCGCATCCTTCGGTGATGACACTTGACAGCTGCCGCGGGGCGGACAGCTCCAGTGGGCGCAGAAATTCAACATCCTTGCGGGGTTCAGCGTCAGAATTTGGCTGGCCGTCAAGCCTACACGGCCTATGCCTCTGATCCCACCCCCATCCGAACTGAACTTATTCAGCTTCCTAAACAAGGTTGGGCACAGCTGTTGCATACCTGAAGTTCTTTCTACCTAATTCTCTAAATGACCCGGAGACTGCCTGGAGCTGCACAACCTCGCTTTTCAGCAGTTGCGACACTTCCAGCAGCGCCAAGGAGACGAATGCTGAGCCAGGCAGGACCTGCAATGTCTGCTACTCTGGGGTTGACTACTGGTACATTCGGCACTCCTACATCGAAGTAATTGAGACAGGGACAGCTGCCCCGCTCACCACATGCTGCTGGCAAAGCCTTGGATGAGACTACAGAAGTCCGAAGATGCTGCTTTGGCAGCTGAAGCATGAAACTCAGCACCGGTGATCTAAATGGGGCCGGGTAGTGATGAATATGTGGGTAAGGAATAGGGCGAACTTTTGGCTGAGTGGAACTGAACGGAAGAATAGCAATGCGGGAACCGAATAATTCCATGTTGTGAACTAGAAGCCAAAGAGTACTGCCTTTTGAATTACTTCCTCTAGGATCACCCCCAAACTGAACAACTTTGCCCAAATTTGATCGGGTGACTATTTGGAATCCTCTACTTGTTTGGAGGGTTATTACTCAGAACCCTCCCCCTTTAGCCTGAGGAAAGTTGAGAACCAATCTCAAACGAATCTCGCAATACAGCCAAAGCCTGGAATGCTTGCCTGTGTTGATCCAAGATTACCCCAAGGTACTCACAGGTTCCCAAGCTCGACTCCGTCATAACTGTCACTAACTTTTTGCCAAAGACTATAGGTTCAGATCGCGCCAGGCGCAGAGCCAACCTCCTACCGCAACATAAGCCAAAACCGGCTGGATAGGTGTCCAGAGCGGGGTCTGCAAAATCATAGAAGCAGGACAACAGGCTGAAACCGTTTCACTTCCAACATGTCATTCGTGTAATGTCTAGGTCCTGCTGCAGATCCGACCTACTACGACAAGAGAAGCAGCTCCCATTGTCGCACACATCCGTAGTGTCGAGCGCCAGAGGGACCCAAGCGCAGCACCTACAAGAAAAACGAGAAAAAAACAACCAGCGATGCTGACAAGAACGCTTTCTTGCAATCTGGCAAACATGTTGACACCATTGTTGCATGTTCTGCCTGGGTGTCTGAATAGGTCTTGATGACATGTTCTGAAACGAAGGCATGGCATGTGCCTCTGACCCTTTTGGCAGGATGGTCTCATCTTCCTGCGCCGCGGGGCTTTTGCACGCCACTTGCCGCATGCAAACATTTACAGATTACCATTTTGGAAACCTGCAAATCCCCATCCATCCCTCTCTCCCGGGAGGTTCCCAGGCCCTGCGGACCCAAATAAACGCCTCCAGACGCCAAACATCGACAAAAATGGGCTGCGGACCCCTGGAACTGCCAGGTCCTCAATCGCAGCCAACATGGGATCCTCGCTTGTGAACGGGTTCTGCTGCCGGTACAATGGCCAGTCCCTTGGCAGGCTTGGTTAACAGGTTTCGCTGCGCATCGCCCAACCTACCAAAAGCTCCAAGACTAACCTGCAATCTTGGCATGCAAGCTGTGATACAAGCGGCCAAAGACGATTTCAGATTAAGGCATATTGATTTATAAAAACCTCCTGAAAAAGGCTCCAAGCTGCACGTCCAGAACGGCATAAGGCACTTCCCGAGCCTCAGTCTGCACGGCAGCGCTCCTGAAACCCTGTGACGAGCTTGCCAGTGCCACAGGCATATCTTCCCAGGCAAGGGGCTGGCGAATCCAGGACCTTGGACATTTGATGCACGCAACATGCAACTTTCGCAACTTTCGCAGCTTTGCCAAATTCATCTCACGTGCATCACCTGATGGCTTGGAGCTCCTCCGCCTATCGCATGCGAGGCGCTCGGAACAAGCACTCTACACCTTTCTCCACGGCGAAGAAGCGCTCACCAGGAAGGGGCCTAGGTAGCTTTGCTCTTTGTCAGTTCTGATCTTTTCATGGGCCTACAAGAGCTGGCATGCCAATTGGCTAAGGAGACGTCAACAGCCCATAGCCCCTAAGTACGCTGAGCCCATGCTGATTCTGCAGCCAGCAGTTGCCGTTCAGTTCAGGCTGGGACACTGGACAGGCTCTCCCTTGAAACCTCAACCATGTCTTGTGGTTGAAACTCTTAGGTGAGGCCGCTGCTTGATGCCATAGTCTTCCACCATGCCAGTCTCGCCCCAACCTCCACTCATGACGGGTGCAGTTGAGTGCCGATAGCCGATAGTCATGCCTGGGGGACTGTCTCATTTTGTGAACTGCCGCATCGCGATATGGCCGCATGTGGCCTCCATCTCAACTGCGGCACTGCTCCAAGTGCTTGTTCCCTCGCGTTGCGTTGTTGCTGCAATGCTGTAACCCGCTCCCGCGCAATGTGACAGCTGCGCATGGGCTATCGGCTATCGGCTCGGGCCGAGGGCCTGCGATCCCAAGTCTTGTCCTCTTCTAATTGGAAAGGCAGAAGCCTCTTTGCACGCGGCCGCGTGCCCGAAAAAATCTACATGTTCTGTGTACTGGCAACGTTCCAAATACAGGACGCCTTCTCTGGCTGCTGCTTCAAGCGTTGCTGTGCAAACACATGCAGATTTCATCAGATTTAGGACGTGCTAAGCTCCTACTGCTCCCATGTACTTCGTAGTCCCACACCGCCGGCCTCCCCACTGGATGGAGGGCATGCAGGCGTCCACGAAGGTGTTGCCTCGAGGTGAGTTCGAGGGCAAGAATAGATCCGCAGTTGCGCGACACTTCAATTTTGACATACATTGGAGTCTGCATAACCGGGGGCATGTGAGATCCTGTGAGACTTTGCCGCACACTTGCAGCCACATCTGATGACGAAGCTCATGATCGCACATGTGGAAGACAATACTCTGTGCTCAGAACCGTAGAGTTATCGAGTCAAGCACATAAAAAGCTGAAGCTTGATGCCTGCAGCATACGTCGACTGGCCCGGAACGCCAAACAGCCCCGAGGACGACGAGAAAGCAATCTCCAGCAAGCTTGCAAGGTGGCTCCACATGAGTTGAAAGCATGTCTGTGCATGTCTGTACCTTCTAGAGTCTAGTCTTCGTGTCGCTCCTGACATAATTACAGGATTGGGCGCCAGTCCGGGCTTACCCTTCGGCAAAGCCTTTTCAAAACTTTGGGAGTTTCACCACCAAGTGTGTTTGGAGGAGCATCCCCGCGCCAAATGATCCAGCAACTGCTTGTGGCGCTTTGTAGGCTGAGCGTGCCAAACGCGAAAGATGCGTGGATCTGCTTGGAATGGGCCTTCTTCGCATCTGGGTACTTGCTCCTGACTCAATGTGACACTATATGACTCTGCTGCCATCAAGAGCAAATCTAGCTGAAGGATTGCCGCCCCGACAGTCAATCAACATCTTGGGTGCAAAGGCTGTCACGATGTGCGCTTGTCCATTGCACAAGCAACTTCAGGATGCGCTCCTCAGGTGGATCGTCCCGCGGATCTTGGGGCGCAGAACCTGCTTGACGAGAAAAGAAAAACTTGGACAAAAAGCCTGCTTACACGTGTGACTGGTGAAGATATCGCGTGCTTCCTTGGCGTCGCAGGTTCCAAGTCAGGGCTGTTGCAAGTGCTCCACTTCGTACCAGCTCTTCAAGAAGCTTTGTTTTGGGCGAAGGGCTAGGGATTGACTTGGGCTGGTCTTCGAAAAAATGAATCCTGACGCCTCGCTCAGAATCTGAGACAGTTGAGAGTTGAGAGGGTTCACCACTGAAGCTCCGCATTTCTGCCTTCAAGGCATCTTCGTCCGACAAGTTTATGAGCACACCGTCCTGCCCAGTAGCCAGCAAGACTTGTTGACTTGTTGACCGTCTTTCGACTGGTCTTGGTTCAGAGATTTCGTGGTCAGACTGCCTCGATATGACATGATATTTCTCTGCAACCCATCAGCTCTTTGCCTATCGCCACAAAAGACCTGCCACATTGATCACCTTTACTTGGTTCGACTTGGCAGACAAAACTGAACATCGTCAAACATGTAAAATGTAAACGTGACTTGCCCTCTGTCATCAGGACGAGAAACTTCAAAGCGCGCTGTCCTTGACCGCACCCGCACAGTGAATCACCAAGTCACAGTCGCTGGGAAGCTTGGAAACCTGGCATTCGAAAGCGGCTAAGTGGCGGACGCCGGTTTCCAGGAATTGTGGAGTTGTAGCTCTGCTCATGGACATCGATCTGCAGTTGCAAAGCATGATGACCACACCTACAGAGAACCCTCGTCCTGGCCTGCACAATTTCCCCCCAGCTATGTAGCGTGTTCTTGCCTCTTCCCAGCGTGCCACATCGCACAAAACCACCTGACAAAACATCTCCATGCACTCAAGCCTGACAATGATAAGAACTTGGGAGATCGGATCGACAATCAGGCATCAAAACCATTGACCGGTACCTAGAATCTTAAATCATGATGCAGTAGGCTATGCTTTAGAGCTAGAAACAAAAACAGTGTTGCTGCTGTCTACTGCAACTTGCGCTCACTATCCATCACCCTACTCTACTCTTCTGCTTAGTGGTGTAGAAGTTGCAACAATGGCAATGAAACAATAGTAGCGGCAGCAGAAGCGCAGTGTGCGGTAGTCGTTGTCATCGCGGTTGCCGTAGCCATGTGCAAACAGAGTTTAACGCCGAATGTACAGGAGTGGCACAATGCTTGCCTTTGGGCAAGGCTATCGTGAACAGCTTTGTCATCAGATTTTGCGCCAGTCACGTTCTCCTGCTTGCATCGCATGCGTATGGTAACCACTGCATTTTGAACAATGCATGTGGGGGTTGATAATTGGAAGCTTGGAGCTTAGAAGCAATGGCTGCGCCCCTGGCACCACACCGCCAGCATGCTTTGTCAATGACTAATGAAGGTACGGACCTTCGCGTGACATGGCTTGGGAATGGAGCCTCACCACCTCTGCTGTTCTTTGCGCACTCCACAGCTCAACGCTGATCATATCTTTAAGTTTATTCTGCCACAGCGCACGACAAATTGGAAGACGTTGATATTTGCACTTGCTGTTGAGAGTTTTGCCAAGACTGCTCCGGCCGTCACTCTAGTCCGCCGGTTTGCCTTGAAAACTGGCAACCTCATTGCCTTTGCTCTGCCCATCATGCGCGGGGGCAGCAATGCTGATCCGCTTGCTTGTCTGCAACGCCAGACAGCCGTGCATTGGATTTCCAGTTGATATGCTGTGATGTCAGGATGGTTTCTCACCAACACTTTGTCGGACTCGTGTTGCCCGAAAAGCCCATGAAAAGAAAGTTTAGCTGATCTCTTGACTTCAACTGTTGGTGGTGGATGTTCCTGATGTATGCCGGCACATGGACGTTTGCGGTTGCAACGTGACGCAATGGCAAGGGGAATGGCACTGCATATGTCGAGCCTAGCGTTTCCGGGTGTGGTCAAGCATTCTGCTGTTGATGCATTTGTTCCATTTTGTTCCTACACAGCCGGATTGAATAAGGGCGAGAAAAAGGCACAACGGGTGCCTCTCCCAGTTGAGGCCAATTTTGTGACCGTTTTGCTCACATCCTCGCGAGGCTCCAGGCAAGAGAAAAACACGGCATTGCCAAAACAACTGTCTGCCGGTCTAAGAAGTCCCCCCTCTGAAAACATCAGTTTCGCAACAATCTCTTGCCGAAGACAAGGACTGAGCATCTCCATGTGGGGGAAGTCGGTAATTAGCCTGCTTCATGTCCCTGTCAGTCATGCCTGCACTCACACAAATCGAAAGTCCAAGGCTTCTTTTGGTACCCCCCTGCAAACTTTCGGCACTCACAACAGCTCAGTTCAGCTCTAGCAGCGGAAGTCTTCGGCTTCAAAAGCGCCCAAGCGCACAACAAGCACCTCCTGCTCGCCCTGGTAACTTGCAGGAAGCATTCCATGTCATCTGCAGCCTACGATACAAATCCAAATTCAGGGGCAATGCGGGCGAAGCTGGTGCAACTCGAGCGCGAGGACGTTTCAATATCAGTTTGAGGTTTCATCACCTTCCAGAAACTCCCAAGGTAGCAAGGCTGCTTGGGTTGGTACCTCTGGAGACGGGAGTCGACACGCAATTTCCGGCTTGGCAGCCAGATGCAGCCGCATGGTTCTTCTCAGATTCTCGTAAAGCCTGAAAGCAAGCCGGTTACGAGGCCAGGCAGTTGTTCAATTCAGTTGCGCCATCTTGCGCAAGATCGCCTGTCCACAACATGGAACGTGTTAACACGCTTGCGAGGACGCACCCAAAAGGCTTTGCAGTGACGGTCCGCTCGATGGCCCAACCAAGGTCATTGCAGCTCTTCTTCTCAATGAGTTTATGCAAAGTATATCATTGAAAATCTTTGCGCGTCCAGTCCCACCACGGCAGGGCTCTCGATCCAGTTCCCTTCCCACAAGTTTGCGTTTGTCGATCGAGCACCACCTGAAGAGGCGGGACAAGTTGTAGGCTTCACTCCTGGTTCCCAAAAAATTCTTTAATTCGAGGGACCGTGCACCTGGATCACGTTCCTTGAACCGGCCACTGGGCAAGATCGGCTGGCATTCAAGGCAATCCCGCAGTAAAGCTGCACCAGCAATGGACAGGTCTTTCCGTTGAAGTGGTCAAGCCTGCGCACCTGCACTCTGTGAGTGGGCTCAGTGGAAGATAACTTCAATCGAATGGGAGCTCCGGGATGCCTTACGTTGTCGTTGCGATGCTTGTTGGTCTCGCTTCAATTCCGTAGCTAGATACGCGCCATGCCCAGAACCCAAGGCATGCAGAAAAAGAAGAACAAGAAGCAGTAGTTCTTGCCGCTGTGGTAGTAGTACTCATCGTCGTCGTGGTCGTCGTCGCTGTCGTCGTCGTCGTCGTCGTCGTCGTCGTCGTCGTCGTCGTCGTCGTCGTCGTCGTCGTCGTCGTAGTAGTAGTAGTAGCAGTAGTAGTAGTGGTGGTAGTAGTGGTGGTAGTAGTGGTAGTGGTAGTGATAGTGGTAGTGGTAGTGGTGGTGGTGGTGGTGGTAGTAGTAGTAGTAGTAGGAGGACAGCTCATCGTCGTGGTCTGAGTCGTGCAACAGCAAGCAGAATCTAGACGTAGCAAGAGTAAGCTATGTGCAACGTAATGAACAATGTAATGATCTGCAGAAACATCCAGGAACATAAGCCAAACACCCTGTTAATCAGCATCGTCATCCTCATCTTTGTAGAAAAATCCGTAATGCTGCTGGTGCTAGCAAGGCCTCCACAGGGATCTGATCTTGTAGTTCTTGAAGCTTCAATGCCGCAGCACCTGGTGCTTGAATGACATTCCCTATGCAGACAGTCAACTAAGACAGTTGAAGTTGAAGGCTGCGAGCATCTGAACACAACAGCCTGATGCACTGTCTGTTCAGTTCCAACCTTTACAACTTGCAGTTACCAACTTGACATTGCGCAATTAACGGCTGCTGAAGTCCTTATAGCTCACCCCCTCAGAAGTGACCTGTGCGGGCTGGGCCTTCTGGAGCACGACGCCCCACAAGAACCAAGGATTCTGCCCTGCCACATTTGCTGTATGTGAGCTCTGAAGAACACGAAGCTGCTTCGAGAATGTTAGCTGCTTCGAGGTAATGTTTGCTGACAAGGCCAGGAGCAGGAGCCTATGCAGACAAAACATACAAAGAAGGGCTGCTGGCAGCCCGGAGCCTGCTTGCTTTTCGCTTTGTGCAAGGCTCGTGCTTGCCAATTCAAGGAAGTGAAAGTAATGGCAATACTGCGAGGTAGAAATCCTGGCCATGCTGATGATCAAGGGAGCGATGCGCGCGTGAAGGCAAGACAACGAACTCCTCCGTGCTTTCTGAACCATTATACACCCGTGCTGTGCAAACCCCACAAGGAGCAATTGACTTCTTCAAATTCTACTTACTCTTTAGATTTCATACCGTGCAAGTAGCAGTAGCGAGTGATCCCAGCAACAGGGGCAGAACTTGAAGTTGTCACAGGATGGTGCTGTGCGAATGTCGCACAACGTATGACAACAATTCAGCCTACCGCTGGGCCGGCCCCCTGGGCCTATACGAGTGTCTTGCAACGTGTTAGGATTCCTTCCAAGCGCCTGTAACCAAGGAAAACCAAGCAATTTTCTGAAACGTCGAGCAGGTATGCACCAACGAGTAGTACCTCGAGAAACACCGTTCAAGAGGAGCTATGTTTGTTCAGAGGTCGAACTCATTGCACCAAACCGCATGTTGTTCCCGCTACTACATTATATAGCTTGTTGTGCTCATACGACGTAATGTTACGAGCCCCGCTATTTTTTGTACGGCATTGGTCAAATTACTGCTGCTAACGTTGTGGATTTCTTTGGCAGTGTCAGTACATATTCGCGTATCCTTGCTGTAAGCATACCGACGTCCTACCCCTCGGCCTATGACAGGCCTAGCCTAGCCTGGAACCCTTGTCGGGCCTCGGACCCCTCTAATGAAAAATGAAAGAGGTATGCATGGCCACCGGACCGATGAAACTTGCACTATCTTGCACCTTTCAAAAGAAGCTGACTGCTGACTCAAACTTGGATCCCAATCTGGGAACTTCAATCTGGAAAAGATCAAGCTGTTGAACCGTCGTGGCCTTTTCGTGGAGGCCAAGCGCTGAGCCACGGCAAAGCCCAGGCCCCGCAAGCCGCCGGTGACCAGCGCACGGCGAGCCCTATGCCAAAGGTGTGAAGGGCACAGCATAGCACAACAGTCTTGTCCAGCTTGTGAATTCCGAGAAGCGCTGAAGGTGTATGTGCAGTTGAAACTTCCTTGGAGTTCGTGGCTTCTGGTCTCTCGGCGGAAGCATCTTCTTCACATGGGGAAGGCAGTGGGAGTGTCCTCGGCGTTTCCTCCGCTAGCGACGGTGCTGGCACCCGCTGAAGCCGCGGAGCGAAAGTGCCTTGCTGCTAGCATCATCTTCTGGCGCAGGATTAGCGATTGGCAGATCAAGGTACGGCTCTTCTTGTACAGGTCGTTTACGTTTGCAAAGGTCGTGTTAGAAGATCTTGCAAGGGGAGGAGCACAAAAGCCCTCACAATGCTTTTGAATTTTACCTGTTTTTTTTGGCATAGTTGTAAGCAAGCTTGCAGACCATTGAGCATGTATTTGATAAACTGTGCAGAATCAGGGCTTGGAAAAATCTGTCCCGTATCTGTCTAGACTGTATGGATGTTGAAGGCCTAGGGTGGAGATTTGAAAATTGTGCGGGGTCTAGACTCGGGATGCTTTGGGCTTACTTGCGGGGGATTTCAACAGACGTCTAAACTTGAGAGATGTTTGGGGCTTAGGGTGGGGATTTCAACAAATCATGTACAGTCTAAGTGGAGCTGAAGGATGGTCAAGGCTGTGGGGGGGATTGGAACGAATCCTGCACAATCTAGAGCTTAGGACTCCCAGAGCGGAATGTGATGTCGGGCCAAAGCAAGGTCTGGGAGTCCGGGGATTCCATTTAATGAAAACTGGCAGTGCGTGGAAGAATGCAAAAGCGGGATTTGACTAATTTGGGGGCTAGGCCGCACGAAAACATCCCGAGAAATGGACACAGGCCCTTCCCGCAAAAAAATGACACCCCCCATGCCTGCTGCTATTGGGTGCTAACTGCTAACGTACCGAGATACTGAGCAATACTACTTCACGAGGGCTCTGAGCAATGGGGCACAAGTTCCTCCTGGCGCCAGTCGGCGCAGCAGCTCCAAGAGAGTTGAACCGGACCCGAACACAGCGGCTTAGGAAGCTGCGGTGATGACGGACAAAGCTGTCTGAGGCTGCCGCCGCTTCGGGTGCAGATGAATTCACCTGCAATCGCTGGCAGCCTCAGCTGCTGACTGCTCTGAAGCACCTCTCTGGTGTGGTGTCGTGGTGTGGGCCTCTGCTAAAGTCCACCCGTGTAATCATCAATCCTGACTGCCTACACAGTCCTGCAAATATCCTACAAGAGCTCATGACCTCCTGCCATGGCGCAAAACTTCTGCGTCTTCTTCCCATCGGAGGGTTCGCAGCCGCAATTCCGGGTGCTCCTTCCCAGCCTTGGCGTTTGAAGGCCTACAAGCAATCCATAAACTAGAAACTCACCATGCTTCTTTTTGAACCGTTGCAATTGGACAGGCATACAAAGGCGAAAGCTGGTCAGCCACAGGGCTGACATGCATCAGAAGTTTCCCTTAGTGGGTCAGACCGCAAAAATCTTCTGCTCACATTGAAGTGAGCTTCTGCACGCAGCAGCCCGAGCAGCCCAGCGTACCTCCACCAAGGTGACGCTGGATGGGGAATGGCTTGCAAAAGTCTGACACAGTGGATCCTGAACGAACCTGAATGTTCCACTTATTCTCGTCCCTTCCATCAGTCGGCCTGATAGTGTTTCGGAGGATGAAGAACATTTCCAGACCGCCGACGCGTGCCAACCTCAAGCTTGCAACGAGTTACCCCGCTCTTCCTGGAAACGATCGTTGCAGTTCGGAAGCTTCTTCAGAAAGTCCATGCATGCCAAGATCAGCTCCTCTTGCGAAGTGTCCTCCAGAAGAGTGCGGTGTCTTGAAGCCATGTCAAGAACCTTCGAAGGAAGGCCAATGGCAAGCTAACCGCATCGTTCTCTGTCATCAATCTCCATGGCCACATCTGAAACTATCCTTTGCTCTGGCGATCCCAGTCCTCCAGACCCGGCTCCTTAGCTGCACCCCGCAGAGCTCCTCTTTCCTACAATGGATGAAATGCCAAATGCCAAACACGATATAAGTTGAAAGATTTCCTCCATCCTCAGTAGCACCCAGCTTTGAAACCTTCCTTGAAGGTTGCCAAAGACTCTGCCTGATGGCTCATCTGCAGCTGAGCGATTTTGCAACCTGCTTCATGAATGTGTACCTATCCGGCAGGGAGAGGATCTGTGCTACACCAACTAATTCGCATACGCCATGCCCGTCCTTGCGACAGAAAAAAGTGCAGGCGGAACGCTGACTAAAGGCTGTCGGGATTAGCTTCACTCATGATTCGCACGTCCAGAGCCCAAACTCCAAAACCCTAGTTCCTTCAATCCGCAGAGTCTGGCTTGTCGGCGCTTGAATCAGCTCTTGAACCAGCTTGATTCTTGAATTGCAGATAACTGATTAGGGTTTGTGCTGGAATCATCTTGAATCGCAATGACAGGATGCCAAACTGCCACTGAGGATCTGCACAGCTCGTGCCAACAAAGATGAAGGCTTTGCCTGCCAGGGTTTGAGTTCCAATGCCCAGGTTCTCCGCAATGCAGACACGTCCAAACGTCCGACAGCCCTACCAAAACAGCATGACATCCCAGCATTGACTGATTGGAACCTGCAGCAGCTGCCGCTGCTAATCCTCGACTCCAAGTCGTGCTGACCATTTTGCCCGGAAGGCCCTGCAAACAACTGGATCGATGGCTCAATATCTGAGATGTGCTTGATTGACAACACACTGCATGCGCGCAGGGCAGTCTGTGCTGGTTGGGGCTTCAGGTTCGAAATGTTTGAGAAAGCTTCACCTGGACATTGAAAGTTCAAACGCGACCGCGCCTCTGGCAGCTTGCCACTGCCATCCACAAGCACTGCGGCAGAAGTCCTGTGATTGTGCTTCGAGACTCTTAACGCTGTCGGCCGTGAACACTTGCTCATCAGCAAAAAAATCCCAAACAAAAGGTCTTGTGAGGCATTGGCGCCTGCTGTAGAACAGAGGGTGGCTTCTGCATGCATTCTGACCGCATTGCTCGACTACTACAAAGCATGGAGTTCCAGCCCAAATGCAAAGCCAGGGCTCAGTCTTGATGGGCTCAGTCGGACCATCTCCCTGCCTCATGTTGGCATGTCCGTAAATGAGTCAAATGTCCTGAGAATTCCTGCTAAGACCTCAGACCATCACCTGATTCCACTTACTGCACAAAAACTAGAAGGAAATTCATCAAGCCTTGGAAAATAAATCATGGCGCTGCACTCAAACCTGTGGCCCGACTTCTGGATTCTTCCTTTCTGGTCGAAATGCGAACTGTTGCTCCGCACTGTCAGCTAACAACGGATAACGAATCGAGTATGCTGCACCCAGAACGCGTTTATGGGACCGGAAAGGCAGCAGGATGTTGGTGCCGACAGCAATCAACACGCAATGACTAGTTGAGTTGTCGTGTCAACATGGTATTCAAGCGCACCCGGAAACTGTGGGAGGTCCATGCTACTTGCGATTCCTCTGACACTGTACTTCTGAGTTCATGTCAAGTTCAACAAGAGCAGTTCCACTTGTGATTACTGCAATACCCTCAGAACATGTAAATAGAAGTTCTTAGTACAAGTACGGAACAGTTGCAAAGCCCCCACAGAACACCACATAGTGTTGAGGCGTGGCTTGATCACTCCAAGTGTTTGAAGGTGCCCGGCGAGTCAACAGTGAAGATTTGCTCGGCGTGATGTGATCTGTGGATATGAGTGATATTAGGTATCCAGAATAGCAACATAAACTTCCGCAGCAGCAGCAAAGCAGGAGGAGCAGTAGTAGTAGCAGCAGCAGCAGCAGTGGCAGCAGTAGCAGTGGCATCAGGGGTAATAATAATAGTGGTCGTCGTCGTCCTCCGCCGCCGTCGTCCTCCGCTGTCGCCGCCGCCGCCGTTGTCGTCGTCGGTCTCCGTGGTGGTCGTCCTCGTCCTCGTTGTCGTCCTCGTCGGCGTCCCGTCGTCGTGGTCCTCGTCGTCATCGTCGTGGTGGAATTGTAGAAACAATTTTCATAGTATTAGTAGGAGTAGTAGTAGTAGTAGTAGTAGTAGTAGTTAGTAGTAGTTAGTAGTAGTTAGTAGTAGCAGCAGCAGCAGTTGTAGCAATAGTAGAAACGGAAACGCAAGTGGAGTGCATCCTCCATGGGCGCTGATGGAGATGATGAAATGGAATCCAGTGAAGGAAGCTGTAAACACCACAGCCTACGCTAGCGAAGGACGTTGGACCGATCACGCATTAGATGGCCCGGCAGCAGGACTTCTCAGCACTGAACAGCAGGCCCTATATCTGGGATCGCGGAGCATTGGTACCACATTCTTCCGGATACAGGGCTTGAGCTGTACTTCCAAGACTATGGACACAAGCTGCGAAATCTAAAAATGCTGCCACAAGTTATGGAGCTTCTGGATGGGTCCTTCATGCACCATTTGCTCTTCCAGCATTTCCTTGGTCCTGGGACAAGGTAGGTTCACTTACCTTGCTGACGCCATGCTTAATATGGTTGCCAAGGACAATGACTCTGGCGCCTCTCGGATCACAGCCTCCTTGGGATTGAAACAAGTCAGCATAGGATGCCACCAGGTAGACAGCATTGTGGCCCCAACTGAAGAAGAGCAGTTGGAAACTGACAAAATATGCCTACTTGAGGTGCACGCCTCGTTTCTGGAAAGGCGCGCAGAAACTCGCGCACACCCTTCGAGCGCCGACCCCATGCAGCCATGCTCACGCACAGCTTACAGGATGTTGGGGCTGAAGATTTTGCCAGCTGTGTCTATGCCAATCTGCTACCAGCCGAAATTGGGCCGAAATTGGGCCATGAGGGCGTGCGCTGCACGAGCAAGGCTTGGATAACTATTGGCTACCAAACCCCCCCCCAAGTTGGCAGTGCATTTTCTGCAAGTCGTATTGCCTGACAGCCCTTGTCAAGCAAACAATCTCCATGAAGCCAGTGCGCACGCTAACGCTGCCGCCACCATGTCTGCGAACCAAAGCTGAAAATGCCCCCTCGAACGAGGGGGCCCAGGTTCCGCCTCTGCGCAGACGGACCCCATGCCGCACTAGAGGTGAAAGGGAGAGCCGGAAAGAATTGACACCTGCCGGAAGGCAAGCACGCTGCGGCAGCGGCGCACACCTCTGGGCGCAACCAATCTAGGGAGCCGCAAGCGGCCCCTTGCAGCTCCACTTGGCGTGACCGAGAAATGCTCGCAGTTGTAATTGAGAAGGCTGGGATTGCCCCCAGCCCCACAGTCATGACAACAACTGGCGGACTTATGAAAGAGCACACCAGGATCAGGATGCCACACGCTGGCCCCTATAGCCAAGAGAGTCTCAACACACGACGGACTGGTTGTCGCCTCAGTAGAGGTCCCGAGAAGACTGGAAATATGGTCACTATGAGGACCAAATGCAGGCCGCAAGCAGCTACACAAGCCATGCCAGTTCATGGGAGCAAGAGCCAGCCTATGTCGAGGCGCCCGACAAGAACAGCGAAGGTGAGAAGACAGCCTCAAAGGAGGAACAGCAGCCCAGCAGGGCGACCGAATTCCTGGGGCGACCGCCAATCTGGAAGCCGAACTGCGAAAGGGCCGACAGGTCAACGCAACCACCTCGGACCTCCAAAGGCGCACCCTGGATATACTCTTCCTGCTGGAGTGGCTCAAGTTCGAGAAGGTCCAAACGACCACGGCAGCCTTCCAATGCGCAGGTCGTTACGTATAGGATAGAAACACAATGACTTCCGGGAAACTGCAATCTAGCCCTTGCTGCGTATTTGCTGTGCCCGGACATATGCTTCTTCAACAACCCCACAAGAAACTGGGCGGCTTCATGGAGGTGTTCATCTACCACATAGTGACACTGGCCAATGCTCCAAGAGGTATGACTTCCTGTTCGAACTGACACAGAAAGACGTTCTACACTGCTCAGCAAAACTCGCAGGTCGGAACAGAGACACAGGACACGACAGGGAGCCAATCTTCATGGCCCCTGCCACTGCATCCAATCCAGGAGGCCCTTATCGAGCAAAGTGACGCCGCTGAGACCATCAGCAGTGATGAGGCTCAAGAAATGGCTGAGACCAACAGCAGCAGGGAGCCACAGGATCACCAGATGGGAGCGGGAGAATGTGACATCTACCGCAAAGTTGAGCTGTCAAAGGTGGCAGTGGCGGCGGTGGCTCTGGCGGTGGTGGCTCTGGCGCCGGTGGCGGTGGCGGCGGCGTTGGCAGCAGCGGCAAAAGCAGCAGTAGCAGTAGTGGTGGTAGTATAGGAGGAATAGTAGTAGCTTGCATTGCTAGCATGATCGCCCCCCTTCACAGCAGTCAGGGCAGCTAGTGTTCAAAAACTGTTTCTGGACCGTAGTGCAGGTACCACAACTTCTATACTTCAGGCAATACCACAGCTGTTGGTTGCTGACTTCAGTTTGTGGTGGTTATGACTGCACTCAAATGCAGCATTGATCGGCCAGGGAGATATTGGGCTTCCTCATCTCTCTTATGCCATCCAAGGAGCTCTCTTCATAGAACCACTCCTGCATCGCTACATTAGGGCACATGGACTCAGAAAGCTTCTCTGAACTCGTCACATGCGCTAGGAGGACTATGATTGCATGACATGCCATGTGGCACGAAATCACGCCGCAGCGTACACACGTAGTCACATCGGCATGAGGCATCACCTATTCTCTGCAGAGATCGGTCCTACTTGCCCTGATCAGGTAACAATCACATGATTTTGACTCTCGCTTCTATGACGTCTCAAGATGAGCCCCCCCGAACATGCAAGCGTCTGTCAGCTTGGTGCCTCCAACACCGACTCCTCCCGCACCGCCGTAGCCGGGGCTGCGACCAGGCTAGGTGCTGCCACCGCACGGAGGAGCTGACAGAGCTGGGGAAGGACCCGTCATGGCGTCAAGTAAAGCTCAACATGACCCGCAACCTCCCAAGCTCATACAGTGATTTTGAGTCTGATTTTGAGTCTTAGACCTAGGGCATCGGTTTTGCCTTGAGTCTGCTCCATGGACTTGTTCACAACCATCAGTAGTTATCGTTGGGCTAGAATTTTCCCTTATCTATACAAGAAGAATCTACAGAACCCAGGCCTCCTGCGCAGGCGTCCTTGACCAGTTCACCACAGACGGGAAATGAGTCCTGAGCTGAGTCAACTCTAAGCCTCGCAGCCTTTCTTTTCCGCTGCCACGGCGAAGAGATGCGAAGGTGCGAAGAGCCACTGCGCGCGTTGTTTTGCGTTTTTGGAGGTTACAGCTTCCAAGTTGGCGAGAGGAGATCATCGCATGCGCACCCTGTCAAGGTGGCGACTGCAGCTGGAGTCGTCGCACCGGTTGCCATGTCTGTTTGCGCTGCATAGGCTAGCTCCTGTTGTCTGAGTGCCTTCGCAACGCAATCTGCTTCTCGCATGTGCCGTTGCAGCGTCGGCTCTCGCCACGGCTTCAGAACTCAGGGAGGCGGGCCAAGCACTCAGACGCCCGCCCGATCGACATCATTTTCGAATCATGTCATGTTCAGTTTGTAGGACACTTGTGACGCCTTGATACAATGGTTTGGCAAATACTGGTGTGCCCCTCATCTGAAAGAGTGTTGAGACTTGAAGAAGTAGTCGATGAATTGTTCGAGACTAATATCCTGACAGCAGGGAATGATCTCGAGGTATGACTGTCGAAAGCTAATCTTATTGACCCTTCCACTGCTGCTACCCGCTGTGGTGTGGTCCACCAAATGTACAGGTCGATGAACTAATGCACCAAGAGGCCTCTCAGCACCATGGCCGAGGACAACGTGAGCATTGGTGCCGCCGACACCGAAGGAGCTCACGCCGACCAAGCCACCTGAAAAAACAGAGTACATCACGGGCAACACAACTCAGCCCAGCCGCAATTTGATTCTGGGGGCACAGCAGTCAAACTTAACCGCCTCCGATGCTAGGAGCAAAGGTGTCCTTCGGATTGATGGCCCAGAGGCGGAATTGGTTCGACATGTGACGGTGGCTCATTGTCTATTTGGCTGTTCACTTGTTGAGAGCGCGCGCACGCACAGAGAAGTGCAAAGATCTGAAAAGCCATGAAACCCCTTGCACAAAATCCCCTGACGTCCTGTCCCAATTGACCTCCTTCGTCGGGGTGTCAGCAAACAAGGAAGGAACCAGCGTTTGCTGGTTCAGCATCAAGACAGCCCTCGGCAATGCACAAAAGCACACAGCAATTTGCAAGGGCTCTGATCGAAAACTTCAGCACCTAAACACAAAGCTTCTACAGCGCGTCGCTCTTCTCCACCCTCCTGGCAGCTGTCCATGCTCTGAGCCGATGACTTGATGAAGCCAGGAACTCCTGCCACTCAAGCTGAAAGCTTTCAGGGTTTTGGGCTCTTGGGAAGCAGCTCTGATGCATTCAGAAATCAGCCAGACTACGCCCGTGGCACAAGCTCCAAGCAGCACATCTGATTCAATAAGCAAAACGACATTAGCCGCTCAACTCCTGCCGCTGTGTTGAGGTGCCCCACGTTGCCCTTGACCGAGCCAAGGAAGGTGCGCCCTTCCTGCACCCCCAACTCAGATTTCATGCCACGACAAGAGACAGCGACTGAAGCTCCGCACATGTTGCAAGCTCAAGGCAACCAACAACTTTGGCTGCAACCCCAGCAAGTGGATTAGCGCCTACCCTACGCGTGGGTTGGAGCCTTAACAGATGTCAGTGCCCATCCACATAGACCTACTATTGGCAGAGGATAGGGTCTCTGGAGGTGGCCAAAGCTGATGTCCTCACCCAGCACGTTCGTGAGGGCGTGGACCTCCAAAGGGTCCCCGACCTTCGTACCAGTGCCTCGCTTCACATATCCTCTTTGCTGTGCCAGCATTTGGCCGGCATCTCTCAAGCTGAGGCAAGCAGCCATGACCCTCCACGTAGTCGAGCTGTGAGCCTCTCAAATTAAGAGAAGAACTTTCCGCTTGGAATAATCTGGGGTGAGCGGGCTCTTGGGCTATTTACAACTCTTTTTGTCCTCAACACGGAGCAAGCTTTTTAGTTCTCGTGGCAGTACGACACAAATCCATGGATCCGGGCTGATACGACTCCAAAATGGCAGCCACGGGGAAGGCAATCAGATTGCAGCTGCGGGCCTTGGATCCCAGCATCGGCGTGGGCACGAGACAGGCACTCCACCTGTCCCTGGTAGGACGGCCTTACAGTTTGGGTGCGGCACGCTTCAAGCTACAATGCCCAGTGGCATCTGTGCAGAGGGGTGCAACGGGACAGCAAGCAGAGAGAGTTAAAAGGTGCCACAATGACCCACAGGAACTTTGCTTCCACAGTGTCTGCACAGGCAATGCCGCAGAGATCTTGCAGACAAGTCTGCTCCTGGCTTATGTCACTTAGGACACTGCGCTGAAAAGTGGGACTTGCGGGAGCCGTCGTTGTTGACGGCAGCCCCTGCAAAGTCACGAGATGACAGCAAACCAGGCCCGTGCTCCTGTGGAGAATCCCTGAAAAAGCAGCTCGAGCCCTCGGCGAGCCCTCGGAGCCCCAACCTTGGGCAAACCCTGCATGCCCCCAATGTCCTCTCACCAGGGCGAAGGTTTCTGAAGATGGCAGTGTAGACAGAACGACCTTCAGCGCTTGAGAGATTTCTCATTACAATCAAACTGGTGGAGTTGGGACTACGCAGGCCGTCTGTGCCATGATAACAGATCAGTGTGAGCCCTGCTAGCTACGGCTTGCCATGCCTGGCTGGCAGACATGCACATCACCTCAGCCAAAGCCCAGCTGCCGCTCCAGCCCCGTCAGCATTGGTTGTGCCATTGGCGCCCTCACATGTAGTGCATTTGTGGCAGGACCTAGCTGTTTTGCTTCCCATGGGTGTATTCCTTTGTGGTTTCGGGCATGCTTCCCATACACTGGCTTGGGTTTGGGTAGCCAGGGGCGGCAAGACGAGGCAGGCTGCGTGCATTGCTGGTGACTGTCATGGCTTGCTCTTGTTCTTGCACGCAAAATGCTAGCCGCTCGCCAAACCCTCATCTTAACATGGGGAACCGCAGCATTCCGTGGCAATGACGGCCACGGCTAGACAGAGCCAATTGGCTACTGCACTACGGACAAGCTGAAGCCTCTGCATACGGCCGACAGACCTTGGCTGCACATGGTTCCGTGTTGCACCGTCATCACCAAAGGCAAATGATTGCTTTCGAGGTTGCTGTTGCAATGCCATTCACCCCTCAAACCGTTACCCGGAAAAGATGCCTCAAACACGCAATCAAATCCTCACCCCAAAACAAGAGAAGCCATCTAGCATGGACAAGTTGCTCCATCTTTTGCCCAGATGAGGCCGTCCACGTATCTGATGGGAGCATTCGGCGAGAAGGAAGCTCCACCAGCCAAGACCGTGTCCTTTGGAGGAGACTGTCCCAGGTATCAAATGGAAGCATGCCTCGCGGCCTCCATGACACATTCACTTATTCGCAAGATGTCGCAAAATGTGTGAAGCCCAGGGTCGCATTCCCCAGTCTTCAGCAGATGCACCTTAGTCGTCAGCAGCACCGTTCTTAAATGCCGCCTTGGTTGGCACCTGAACCCTAACTATGCGCGGCACTCCTTTGCGGATCGCCACCAATGCAGAGCTGCAAGCAGTCTGCACCACCTGTACATCCATTGGGGGGTGGCGCGCTAGCACAACTGGGGGAAATCGGATCATGGCATGACGCTTTTCTTTGAGATTCTAGCCCTCTACAAAGCAAGCTCAGAGGCATTGGATGATGGCCTGGCAATGCTGTTACTTCAATTTCCCCAGGACAGACAGTTCATGATGCCCGTGTTTGATCGAACTCCCTTCCACACTCAATTCTCAGATAGGCAGTCGAGAGCAACGTTTGCATGCTCTAACAGCCACGACAGCAAGCAGCTCTGCAGCATGAATCTAAAGGGGAACAGCCGGCTGAAGGCAATCATGCTTCTGCTGCTTGATGGCTCAGAACCACTGGACACTGTCGTTCCTCGGAGAAGATACTCAGCACCACAGCTAACCTACCCACATCTGGTTCACGGAGACCCCGAACGTGTCGGGCCTCAGCTGGGCCGGTGAAGTTGAAACGATACGCTATACTGGTAGCGAGGTAGTCCTTGTCCGTGCCCACCTTCAGCGGGCTGCCGTAGTCCAGCGTTGGCACGGGGCCGCTGTTGCTTGCTCTTGGTGTTCGTCCGCATTGGCACCAGACTTCACATGCTTTGCTACAAAAACTCGACCCCTAAGCAAGACAGAAGCACAAGGGCAATAGGATTTGACTGCTCATCCGCAAGCCGTCTTCAAAACTTTAACTCCAAGAAACGTCCGTTGAAAAGCCATGCCGGATAGGCAAGTTACTCCAGTTCTTTACAAAGAATAACTGGCCAACGACGCGTACCCCAGACCTCTGTATGCGAGTACTGTAGGCTGTCCAAACGCACAGCTTACTCAGTCAGTTGCAGTCGCCTTCAGGGCACAGTACATGCTCACCAGATGGGATGGACAGGACAGCTGTTCATCCGCGGCCAGTACTAGATGGTAATGGTGGTATTAGTATGGACGCTTCGCACCTCGAGGTTGAAGTACTCGTCCGGCCGCTGGGTGCGTGACTCTTCCAGGTTGATGCCCAGCTGGTCTGTCCAATGGTTCAGCGAGCCTCCACCCACAGAATTAAGGATGGATCCGGAAGTCCAACAAGAGCTTCTGCTGGCCATGCAAGACGAATAAAGCGCACTACAAGTAGGGTCTGCAAGCTCATTTTTGCAGACTACTGCACATATGCTGTGTTGTTTAACGTGCATGCAGGCATCATGCAGGTGCACAAAAAACTTTAGCAGCACAAACACATACAAAAACCATGCTACTTCAGGGCCACAAAATCTGTCCCGTTCATAAAACGTGTCGAGTCCCAGCAAGCCGATTCCGAAGCTGTCCTCCGCACACGATCACACCAACTTCCTGGCTTAGCGCCATACCTTGCAAAGAGCAAAGCGCTACTTGTGCCCGTGGTTTGTCTGGTAAAGACACTGACAGAAACCAGAACGCCAAATCCTCAGACAAGTAAATGTGACTGTGACGTCCAGCAACACTCACAATGGGATTGAAGTGGATTGAAGCATGTCGAAGCGAACCAGCGCTCTCGACGTGAATGCCATGATGCCTAGACGGTCCCTGCCTGTCAAACGACCATGCATGAACTCCGGAGTCGCCAAGACGTGCAGGGACTCATATGCCACCTGACAGTCGTGCAAGAGTCAGGTCAGTTCCAGTTCCATCATGCATCTGCAAGTGAGGTCTCGTTGCAACTAGCTGCAACCAGCTTGCAGGCCAGTGGAACTGCAGCATGGAACAGAGGGGTCTCTAAAGCCAGGAAGTGACATCGTGCCAAAACCATGCACACAAGATATTAAGGCCGTCGAAGGGAAAAAGTTCGGAGTAGGCCCCTGGACAACACAAACCTCTGCTGCCAGATATTGAGAGCAGAGCTGAGTGGACTACAATATTATGCACCGAAGCACGTTTCAGACACAGTGATTCATACGGCGCGCTGCAGCCACCCCACCGCCGTCCCCAACCCACCCCAGCCGACGTTGCCAAGCGCCACCGCCCTGGCCATGGCCACTAAAATGGGTCACGAAATCACAGCACCACCACCGCCACCGCTTTCTCCAAACAAGGCCTGAGTAATCTTGTGGGAGCAGAAGGCATGTGTGCATATGCCGCTCTGCCAACCTCACCATTCATATTCGCACCTCAAGGAGAGTTCGCTGCGACGTGTCGAGCATTGCCTGGGGCCACAGAAAACATCACACACGGATTACCCGCTGGCTCTCATATGCCGACCCGCTGCCGCTAAGCTTCACAGTTGAACATGACAACCCTCGTGTCAGGATCCAATCAAATCTCTCTAAGCGGACTCATTGGTTAGGCTTGCTGCCTCTACAAAAATGAACGGGTACCCAGCACAGCAGGCCCTTGCCTCAGCTTACCCGCCCTCCCACCATGGGAGAGACGTGAGGCTTTGCGGCTCTCGTTTGCAGAGCTTCCCGACGAGCAGAACATGGTCACTATTGCTAGCTCAATGTCGGGAATTCTTCCAGCGTTCCCGCATGAGATCGGCTGCAAATGCATAAATTCTACTCGCCGCCATTTCGGAATGCAGGGGTAGCTCAGCCATTTACTTGACATGCTCAGTCACAAGAAATCCTTAAACAACCGCTTGAACGAGCACCTTCAGCTCTGTAAGCATATTTCGGAGATTCGGAGGTGTTGCGTCACAGTTACCATCCTTCACAGCATGGTGTGCGGTGTCCCGATGTGAGCAACTTAGATCAAGTTAGATGGTTTGCCAGCCCGCGATGTGCAGGCTTCAGCAAAGCTCATACATGCTTGTTCTAATTTTGCGAAGATGCATGCTTGAGTATGTCTGCGCTCATGTGCCCGTGGTGTGACAGAAGATACCCCCTCTCTCAGCACTTTGCAGACAGGTGTCTGCCGCAGCAGGTGTGGAGCTCCAGAAGTGGCAGTCGAAGCCCAAATCTGGCACCACTCCTACAAAACAGCACAAGTTCTAGCACATGTTGTCTTTATGATGTGAAGAAGAGGTGGAGGGAGCTGCGATGATGCCATTGCTCGGTTTTGGGCTCTCTTCCCGTGACCTCAACTCGGGGACGGTTCTGAGAGTCACCATGTCTGACATTTAAACTACCACGCATCGCGATTACTACCGTCATCTCGTCACATGGCCACTTCTGCCTTCAAGGTCCCGCCATGCTCCAGTCCTTTGCGTGGGATTTGCGTGATCTTGGCTGGGAGCTTCGTTGTCAGCAGAGCCCCCTCCTGAAGCGCATCTGCAAGTGGCTTGGCAACGTATAACATGCAGGCGACACGCGCTCTATGCTGAGCTTGAAAACACTAAGGGCAAGCGCACAGAAGCCCAGCTTCCTTGTCTTCCATACCAGTGTTCTTCCCCCTCTTTTACCCATCCTACAAACACCCCCCCCCCCNNTGAAAAGCGGACCCTATCACAACCGATCCCAGCTGGTCGCAAAACCGGTCCCTACTGCAACATAATGAAAGTACCATGAGATGCAGGAAGTCGTGACAACACCGCTGCATTCTGGGCTGGCCTTTGCTCTCAATCCCGGGCGGGCTCTGCCGGCAACCCAGCGCGTTTAATGTATTCTGGGGTGGTTGGAGAGATCTGGCCATTTCGAATGGGTGGTCGGAGAGCTCTGGACATTTTGACTGGATGGTATTGGAGGGCCCTTGGTATGGTACTCTTGGTGGTGCTCTTTGTATGTTGCCCTCGGTATGGTGCTCTTGGTATGTTTCTCTTGGTACAGTATGGTGCTCTTCGTACGGTGCTCTTGGTATGGTGCTCTTGGGGAGCTCTTGGAACAGAGCTTTGGCTCTGGGAGGGGTGCTGTTCTTGGGGGCCTCTTGGTGTGGTGTTCTTGGGGGGGGGTGCTCCGGCGGGAATGGTGCTCTTGGAGGGAATGGTGTTCTTGGAGGGCTCTTTCGGAGGGCTCTTTGACGGGTGTTCTTAGAGGGGCTGGTGCCCTTGGAGGACCTTTGGTGGGTTCTCTCTTGGAGGGAACGGTGTTCTTGAAGGGTTCTTTTGGGGGACTTTTGAAGCGGTGTTCTTGAACGCGTGTTCCTGGAAAGTTGTTGATTCGGGTTTGCAATTTCCTGATGAGGGAAGTGAGTGGAACAAGGGCAAGGCTGGGGTGTAGCAACAGGCACTGTGCCTTTTTTTTGTACCTGGAAATTTGGGAAGTGTCATAGCTAAGTCTCATAATTTGGCTGTGGTTCCCGCCTGCACCCTGAAGTCCAGAAATAATCATACATCGGCATTATCACCTTTCTGGCTCCTGGTAGTCTGAAAGTTGGGAATAGTCATACATAGGCATACCTACTCATCATCATTTGGGCTTGTGATTCCTTGCCATGCATATCCTGAAATGTGGGAACAGTCATAGCAAAACATTACGATTTGGTTTCTTCTGCCTCCTTGCGCCCTGAAATTTCGGAATACTCATAGCTACGGACTATGATTCATAGCCTCATATTCGGGAATAGTCATAGCTAAGCATGATCACTAGGCCCTGTTTTGTTTTTTGCAGGCCCTGAGCTTTCGGAATTGTCATAGCCACACATTATGTTTTGGCCAGTTCTGGTTCCGTACACCCTGAAATGATTCGTGGGTGGTCCCCTTCAACCTCTTGGTATTCTGACGAACGATGGTCCGTACTACAAGCCCTCAGCGCTCGCGGACCCCTTCCACCCCCCGCTGCGCTCCTGGCGTGAGATGTAGTAGGATTGGTAGGATGGCAAGGTAGGATAGTACGTAGTCTTGGCGTGAAATGTATGGATTTTGTTAGGATTGGTAGGATGGTAAAGTACTTAATGCGAGCCCGACTTCCATCGTACCCAACTCCATTGCCACCACCAGAACGCGACGCTGGACCGGCAGCGCTGGACTGAGCGCCGACTCCAAATGATGATATCTGCAAGAGTCCTACATTGCCTTGATACTGGGATTAATGATTGCTTCTAACAATGGAGCTCCTGCTGCCTGCTGATGCTATCGCCGGATTAGTCGCTGAATTTGTGTGAAACGCAGAACCCCCACTCGTAGTTCCTCTCCATGATCACCCCATTGTGCATTATGAAACGAAGAAGCTACAGCGGCTTTCTGGAGGTCTCGGTTCCTCTTCTTGGCCTCAATCTCCTTCTTTTGAAGTGCTGAATTCAACTGTTCCACAAAAAATTCTTGATCACTTGACCATCAACGACTCATTTGCATTCTTTGAAGTTGAATTTGCCTTCTGTAGAATATCGACCGCGTCCCGTAATGTCTTCCTTTCACTGTCTTCGGGTAAATCTAGGTTTCGCCAAGAACCCATGGAAGGCGCACTGCTGGCACGGTCAAGAGTATGTTGCAGTGGCTGTATCTGTTCATCCTTACGTAGCAACTCACGCTGTAAGGCACCAGCATCCTTTCTCGCACTCATGAAATGCCCCCAACTCTTCTCTCACGCTCCACGCATTTGCTCTGGCTCTTCACGTCGCCCATGTTCGCTTGACTGCAGATTGTGGTACACAGTAGCAAGTTCTTCATTGACCATGTGTTCTGCATGAGCCAGCAGCGCAGCCTGGCCGGCAACTTGCTGCTCCACAGTCGCCAATGCCTGCGCTCTACTGAAATAAACCCTTAGTTGCTCGCTCTCGATCTCCTTCTCAGAGGCCCTGAAACCAGAGACAACATTGCATCCAGCCTAGGGCAGAACGAACCACCGCAGCATTGGAAATGATGCCCTTGAAGGTGTTTGCGGTTGACTGACGCCCTTCAAGGTGTTTGCGGCTGACTCCTCGCGCGCGAACCTTACTTGAAGATCACGAACTTCTGCTTCTGCATTCACCAAAACTCGATCATGGATCCTGTTTCTCTCTCACGCTTTCCACTTGCGCTTCCGACATGAATCTCCAGCTCAATCCTCTCCACTGCTCCCGGTATTGTGGCTCTTCTGCCTGGAGGTGCAGTCTAAAACCTGCTGTATCTGCGCGCCCCTGTTTCTTGAGGTCTAAGTAAACTTTCCTGTCAGCTTTCAACAGTGAAATGGCTTGTTCGAGGCTCAGCCTGTCCAAGTCCTCGGATGACGCATCCGCCGATAGACAAACCAAGCCAGCGTTCTCCATGTTGAGAATAGCGGGCAGATCAGAATCATCAGTCTCATCTGCAGTCAGAAATGCTCCTTCTGATCGAACCACTCCGCTCCTTAGCCCGTAAAATGGCCTCTGGACTCATCCTTTCTCCTTCGTGGTGGGAGTCCCAAGCCCCTCTTGATCGTTCTTCATTGCCAACAACCGGCAGGAGCAGCCACCTCTACAGCTGCATCGCTCATAGAATATCCGAAGGTAGCAGTTTGACTCGCACTTGCTGATCCCGAACTGCCATCCACTGATGGCATAGTGGACTGAATTGAAAGTGTTACGGCTGCTAACATGACAAATGGTCACTGGGCGATATGCACACGCAGTGAAGCACAGCTTACAACACCCTTGCACTCCACGATGTTTTCTCTTGAAGCGGATCTCACGGCTCTGCTCAATCCACTGGGCCACCAATGCTCCATGGCATTGCTCTGCTGCTATATATATTTCCCACTGCCTACTCGAGCTGAAGGGGGAACTTGGGCCAAACAACATTGGGGCATAGAATCAATAGCTACAGCCATTTTGAATAGAATGCACAATGGTTGCGGGTGAAGTGTGTACTCTGCGACAGCCCCCATTGGAGAGAGCTCCGTTACCACGTTGAAATTGAACCCGCGCACCAAACCTCTCAAAGAGTACAGCAAGGTCGGCAGCAGGGTGTCGTCTTTCTCTATTTGCAAGACTCGAGCACTAACTCCCTAAACCTTTAAAAAGGCGGCACATACCAGTACAATTCGCGGCAACATGTCTGTACATGCAGCTGACAGCATCTAAACAAGATTTTTCTTAGTGCGCCCACCTCCCCGAAGCCTCCCCCGCCGCTCGCTCCATTTAAGCTAAGTCAACTAAATGCCGCACGTAAAATTTGCGTGCCGGTGCGCGGATTTTCGCAAAAATTCAAAAA
>CAJNIZ010042781.1:27295-43707 GCA_905231905.1 Symbiodinium pilosum
CACGGATATGAAAATTCCTGCATGGGCTTCAACAAATTAGAATGCCTTGATTTGATGCAAGATCCAAGCCTAACACCCAAAATTATTCGATGTGTAGCAAGCCCCCAGGGTGCTGTTTATAACCCCCAAATATGTTAAGCTTTACTGTACCTAAACTCGCTAAACCCTCAAATCCCAACTCGCGAGCCTGAAGCCCGAAACTTGAATCCCCAATCCCGAAACCAGGAAGCCACCTGCAAAACCCCAAATCCTGAACGCCGAAAACCTCCAATCTCTACCCTCAAATCCTATTCCCTAATCCCCAATTCCTGGAGCCTAGAATTTCGAGATCTTGAGCCAATCTTCAAAATCCGTTGAGGATTCGGACTCCGAGGAGGAAGCCGACCCAGTGGCTGTGAGGCGCGCAGCTTGTTTAAGTGCCAGCTTAGGGGTGCAAGGCTCCACATGAGCGACCGCTGTGATTATCTTGTAAGAGCCAAGAGCAGGCAGAGATAAAATCCAGGGACATGAGCAAAACGCTAGTAAAGCGCTAGGGCCCCCCCAAAAACGATACCCCCGAAATGGATGACAGCAGTGTCCAAAAACCCTGTAAAGCGAGAGGCCTCCCCAAAGCGAATTTTCACTTAGCTGTTTATTAATAATTTAGGTAGCTGCTCACCTGGCTTTGAGAGGTGGGGTTCAGGGCTGAGGATCTAAAGGTCGGGTTCAGTGTTTAGGGAAGAGGGTTCCGGGCGTGGGATTTGGAAGTGTACGGGTTAAGGGCTCTGGGTCTAGGGACCTAGGTTGCATGGAAAGATCAGGCTTTCAAATGGAGGTTTTGCACGCTACGGCTCAGGCTCAGCCCTAAACCCTTTAAGGGTTTGCAGGGTTCGGATTGTACTGCTTGCTCAGGGGGTCTTGAGTGTCTATACTGAAGGCTTCAGGTTTTTGGGCACGTGGCTTTTGGCCTCTCAGGTTTTTTGGGTTCAGGGTGTAGGGTTTCAAGCTTCGTGGATTATGTCTTCGCGTAGCCCTAAGCGCCTAAGCCATCCTAAACTCTAAACGCTAAACCTTAAACCCCTGAACCCCAACCCTAGGGGGGTTATCTATCAATCAAGGTTTTTGTTGCTTGTAAAGGATGCCCCTCAACATGCGCGGCATCCGGCAAATACCCATGTCTGGATAGGGTTTGGGGTTTAGGGCTTTGGGTTCCAGAATATTCTGCGCCAAAAACCTCCCCATGTAGGATGCGCATTTTCGGGCTTTAGGGCTGAGGATTCCGAACTGCCATATAGCCCCGAAAGGCTTCCTTCTCATTGACTTTCCCATAAACCGGACCCTCAACCCTACGGTCCCCCTTAAGTAGATAGAATATGGCGCATATGGGGATCTTACATACTATAATATATCCCAAAGCCATGTTCTATTTACTTAGGGGGACCGTAAACCCCTAAACCTTAAACCCCAAGGAATACGGCCTCAGTCCCTAACCCTGGAGGTTGTGGGAGAGAGAGAGAGAGAGAGAGATATATATATATATATCCTTTGCAATTATCCTGATAAAGGTTTAGGGTTTAGGGTTTCGGTTTAATGGTTAGGTTCTAGTGTTTAGGTTTTAGGGTTTACGTTTTAGGGTTTAGGCTTTAGGTTTCAGAGCTTGGGGTGCATAACCCTAAGCCCTAAACCGCATTTCAGGCCAGGGTGGGGGTGCAATTCAAACAACAGAGGCGCATGGGACTCCTTGCCCGAAGACTCGCGCTGGGGCAGAGTTTGCCGCTCGGCCCTAGTCCTCAGTAATCCTACTGCTGTCGTCTCCTTAGGTTTCTATTTTATTTTAGTATAACCCTAAGAAACTATTGAAAAATACAGGTCGAAGGAGACTGTTGACTGAGGAGAGTAGATTATATTCTTGTATTCCCTACTAAGCACCAGCAAGGAAACAAGGCTGACATCCCTAATATCAATAGTGATTACCTTCAGCCCCAACATGAAGGGTTTTTGGGCTATAAACCCGGTTTTTGGAAGGTATATTGGGTTCCCTAGGACCTAGGAAGGTTTAAGGTTTCAGGGTTTCTACAGTCTAGGCTTCAGGGGTTTCAGAGTTTAGCGTCGATGGGGTTTGATCTTTCTCAACTTCTTAGCTCCTGAGGAGCAGCTCGCACGAGCTTCCACTACGGTAAGGTCACCCAGGGAGCGTTCGACTCAGTCGAAAGTCGAAAGGATTGACATTTGGGTTGTAGCGTGGGCGCTGGTACGGCGGCCCTCGTTTGCAATCGAATGCTTTTAGATAATACAGCCCGCAAAATTTGGACCCAACAGCTATCATATGACTTAAATGGCGTCCAAATTGTGCGGCTTAGGGCTACCAATCCTCTTGTTCAACTTACTGTTGCTTAAGGGAGAGTGGGGCAGTGGATTCCCATAATAACTCCTATAAAATAGTAATATATATATATACATATATATACACACCCATATATGATACTTATATTCACTCTCCCAGCCCCGCCTGAAGCTCGAGTAGGTCCAGGGGGCCTACGGGAAGACAGTGGCCAGCTTTGCCAAACCCCAGATTCATTTCCCCAAAAGATCAACCCCTAATGCCTGGAATATAAATGGTAAGGAATGAACGAATGTCAGCAAACATCACTGCACAAAAAAGGAGAAAGTCATGCGGAACAGAGTTACAGTATGATATATATATATATATATATATTCAAAACTTCTTAACACAGAAAGGTACCATACTAGGCATGTGGGTCATGCGTGGATGTTTAAGGTGCCGGGTATATGCTTTAGGGTGAGTCGCCCCGTGGACCCCGACCTGGCAGCCACAGCCCTAAATTAAAGGGACTCTACTGGGAACCCCAAACCGGGAACCCCGAGAATATAGTAGGTATATAATAGGAATATACCTACCAGGATCCTTATATTCCAATATATTCCTGCTATATTCTTTGGGTTCCCTATTTGGGGTTCCCAGTAGAGTCCCTTTATGAATATCCACCTCCGAGCCTCTTCACAGTATGTGGTAATCTGGGTTGCTGTGAAGGAATTTACATTACGTTACCATAATGGGTATATTTAGAATAATTAAGATGGTTTCCCCAATAGTTCCTTAACAGCAACCCAGGAATTCTACAATTCTACACACAACATAAGATTTTGGAGCTTCGCAAGAGACTTCGCTTGTGGGGGTTTCGAAAAACAACGGGTTTGTCTTTGAGAGTCCTCTATGGCACAACGCACGGTTTGAGGCACGCAGGGGAACCCTAGTTTTAGAAACTGCAACTACCAAAAGACCTATTCCTAAAGTTGCAGTGAAGCAGGTTGCCATTTTGATTGGCATTCCATTGACGACATGTTTTCTGAGTGGCAACCACAACCGTGATCCGAGGCACCCTGCAATCACCCTATTGTGAAGCACTGTGTACCCTCCGAGACAAAGAGCTCAACAAAAACAAGGACCCTCTGAGAACCCTTGGCTTCCTTCGTCAATCTCGCGTTGAAGGAGTCCTTCCTAGGGTCTGTGCTCTTTCAGGGATCGTGAGGGCCGTACCCTAAGAAGCCTCATGGGAGTAATCCACTCTACTTGCAATTGAGGAAGGAAGAGGATGACAATGAGGAGACACTGCATCGCATCCGAACCTTGGATTTGATGCTAGTAACTAGTACTTCACCCAAGCTAGCGCAGTGTGTCCTTCCAAAAACCAATTAACTGCGCAGGGTCACAAGAGCATTCTAACACATGGAATGCTTAACTTCGGAACTCATGGAGGGATCCGCTTACAAAAGCCATACAAAACTTTAAAGAGCCCGCCTCGAGCAGGACAGTCATCTAAAAAGCCTGCTTGTGGAGGTTCACTTGAGCTACGGACTAAGTTTAGGTTGGGGGGGCCTATGGGGGATTATATACGGCTATAAGGTTTTGGGGGGGACCTATTAAGGGATATGCTACAAATTCAGTCCAAGGCGCACTTCACGGTCAGTAGCTAAGCGTTTCATCTTTCTGTGGTAGTGTTATCTCAACACTGTCGTCCTCCCCAGGATACTGGACAAGCAGGGAACAATGCATAAAACCACCAAATTATATAATTAGTAGTTGCTATTCTATTCTCCTTTAGCCCTATATAACCCGTATTTAACCCTTATATATACCCCCTATATAGCCCCAGGTAATCCCTATAATCTCTGTAGTTTCCATCTTCTTTTCCACTATCCCTATATGACCCGCCTCAGCTTAGCGGCTTTCAAGGTGAGTTCGCGAGGATGGAACCCCAAAGGTCTTGCGCTGTGAAGCACTAGGGTTATATAGGGGTTATATGGGGTTATATAGAGGTTATTTAGGGTCTAGGGTTTAGGGCTATATAGGGGGATATATATAAGGATCATGGAAAAGAATATGGAAACTACTGTTTAGAGTTTATGGATTATGGTTTGCACTCTATGCGCCTCAACTGTTGTCGTAGAATGGCCGCAGCAAAGCCATCAACCCTGAACCCTAAAGCCTGCACTCTCCCAAACTAACATGGAAACCCATAAAGTACCCTTGTAGAAGGACCGTAGTCTTTATTGGGCCCTTTTTGGGTTTCCATGTTAGTTTCCGGGAGTGTAAAGCCTAAACATCTCAAGAAAACCCAAGGCTAGAGGTCAGGGTGTAGCCTTTAGGGTTTACGTTTAGGGTTTGGGGTTTAGGATTTAGGGTTTGGGGTTTGGGGTTTAAGGTTTAGGGTTCAGGGTTGGGAGGGCTGTTGGTACGAAAAGCCTGTTTTCGACTTCGTTTTAGCTATTGATGTTCCGTGGCTCGGGTAGCCCTTTGAGGTTACCTTTTCTTGGTTTCCTCGAATAGCTGCAGGGGTGTTGAGTAAGCTCTTTTTCTTTTTTCTTTATCCAGTAAGCCATAATTTTCAAACAGGCGGACTTGTTCAGTCCAAGGTTACTGAGTAGTTTCCATGTTCTTTTCCATTATGCGCTATATAACCCCAATATGACCCTAAGATAACCTTATATAAGCTATAGTCTAAACTCCTAGTATCCCCCTTAATAACCCTTATAGTAGCCCACTATATAATCCCTATACAACCCCCTTTAAGAAGTTTAGACTATGGCTCATATAATCTAGTAGTTTCCACGGTATTACTGGGGATCCAAGGCTGCCTTGCGACTTGGAGGCTCATCACAGTTGTCAGTGCAGGACTTTTTTCCCCCTACCTTTGCTATGAGGTTGTTAGATTCTAGGAAGATGGGTTAAAGGCCTATAGTCCCCTTCAAGTAGATAGAATGTGGCTTTGGGTATATTAGAATAAGATCCCCATATATCCCATACCATAATCCATCTACTTAAGGGGGACTCTCAGGTTTACAGTTGGGGGGTATCCGTGTTCTTGGAGCACCCAACCAAATTTCTTCAAAGTGCCTAAGGCAGAATCATCCCTACACTGGGCCCACGTCCCCGAGTGGGTAAGGGCTTATATATTGAGGTCATATTGGGGTAATGGAAAATAGACTGGCAGCTACTATTTAGGGTCCCAAACCCTAAACCCTATAGGGTTTAAGGTTTAGTCCTTCTGGCGCCCAACCCAGAGTGTCCATGGGAGTGCAAACTCCCCAGACTCAAGTGTCCTGACAGTGCTCCACTCAACAGTGAGGCATTCTGGACCACTTGTTGTGGGGATACTTGCAGTAAACCTGATTTTTTTTCGATATAGGTCTTCGCCCAGACATGGATGTAAAGTTGCCCAACCCAGAGTGTCCATGGGAGTGCAAACTACCCAGACTCAAGTGTCCTGACAGTGCTCCACTCAACAGTGAGGCATTCTGGACCACTTGTTGTGGGGATACTAGCAGTAACCTGATTTTTTTTTTCGATATGGGTCTTCGCCCAGACATGGATATAAAGTTACAAGTTTTTGCCACATCTCAATGCGGAACCGGATAGCTAAACCTCTTTACAGACCCCACATACCCCCAACAAAGCCTCAGTTGCCATTTTGTTCTACATTCCCTTGTCCAATTTGATTCTCTGTCCTTCTTACCCTGACACCCTGTGTGTTTATCAAAGCCCTAAAGCGTTAAATCGCACATCCTTAACCCTAAATCCCTAAACCTTCAAAACCCTAAAAAGTCAAAAGCTGCAGCTGCTAGGCGCACGATTGAGGAGCCCTTGCTGGCGGAGAGAGCCAGCGAGAGGTTGGCAAGAAGGTACAAGGCCAGGGCTTGGGGCAGAGCAGCAGCGATTTAGGGTTTAGGGTTTAGGGTTAAGTGTTTAAACCCACCATACACGCAATACCCCAAACCGACATGGATTGGTTTATTTGAATTTGGTCAAAACCCCAACCCTCATAGGGTTTAGAGCATACGGTTTGGGGTCTAGGGTATTCTTGGACCCAAAAGTGTCTTGCAGAAGGATGGTCTTTCTGATTGCTTCTGTTTGTTTAAAGAATTTTGGGCCGTTAGCTTTCCAATTTGGTTGCCCAGGTGGGGGCTTCACCCTAAACTCTGCACCCTGGACCTAAGGTTGAGGAAGGAACTCTGGCACTACCCAGATACAGTCGTTCCCAGAAACCTAAGCCCTACACCCTGTAGTCCCACTCAAATAGCTAGAATCTGGTTTTGGGAATATTATGATAAGATCCCCATGCACTCCATATTCTATCTACCCAACCCTAGAAACCCAGATACCTATTATATATTGGGTTCCTGTCCTTAAGTCCCTATATACATTTATACTATCTTTAACCCAAGGACCTACTAATGGGTACCTGGGCTTCTAGGGTAAGGGGGACTATAAACCGTAAACCGCATTCCCAAGTTGCATTCCGAGGGCTTTGGGACCTTAAGCTGGTGTCAGATATCGTCCATCAACAGCAGGGTTTAGGGTTTAGGGCTTAGGGTTTAGCCCAGAGCTCCTAGTAGGATCCTGAACTTGCATAAATGTGTATTCCGTAATTCTGGGGTACCGGGGTACCGGGCTCTCTTTGAAGCCACTTAACCCTAACCCTGAACCCTAAACCCAGATATTAGGGTTCTAGGTCCTAGGTCTTTTGAAAGGTGGTATGTGAGAGTAGGGCAGCGGGAACGGAGTGAGGGGGCCAAAATTCTGACAGGCCCTGGGTCTCGCGTTTAGCTACCGGCACCTAAACCCAGCGGTTAGGATGTAGGGTTTAGGGTTTAGGTTTAAGGTTTTGGGATTTAGGGTTTAGGTACATACTTTTGGGGGACCCTTAAACCCTACGCCTTTTTTAGGTACCTAATGTACAGCAAATTTAGGACATAAAGCTAGGTGCCCAAAAAAGGGCAGGGTTTCGGTACAGAAAAAAGGTCATGACCAGGTAGTGTCCTTCATCGTCTTGCATCATACCGTAAAGGATAGCACAGATGTTTCGCTATATATCTCTATGACCCCTCGCCTCTAAGCGTCCCTCAAAGCCTACAGAGGGTCCAAGTATCCAAATCGTAGGGTTTTGAGGTCCGAAGGGTTTAAGGCTTAGGGCTTAAGCGCGCAATACTTGATCATCCGGAGCCTGGAGCCTTAAACTCTACATACCCCAACATACCCTGAGTCGCAAGAACTATACAGTTATAAACACGATTCAATATTTTGGGTTTCCCTATTTTCCCAAGTCTAAACCCCACACCCTAAGCACTAAACCCCAAACCCCAAACGCTAAACCACACACCCTAAACCCCAAACCCTTTAAACCTCAAACTTTAATAACCTTAAAACCTGAGCATCGCCGGGCTGCAAGGCCCCGCCCAATGAGTGGCTTCTGGACGGCATCGTCACCGGCGCCCAGGCGGCTGCCGAGTCTTGGCTGAGTTCAGTGTCTGGGATATTTGGGTTCTGTTTAGGGTTTCGGGTTTAGGGTAGATGTAGGGATTATATGGGGACATTTAGGGTTTAGGATTCTATTTAGGGTTTAGGATATTGGGTTCTGTTTAGGGTTCTGGGGTTTAATTAAGGTTCTGTTTAGAGTTTAGGACTTAGGGTTGAGGACATTGGATTCCGCTTGGGGTTTAGGGTTTAGGGTTCTATTTAGGGTTTAGGATATTGGGTTCTGTTTAGGGTTTAGGGTTTAGGATAGATATCGGGTTTAGTTGGGGGGTATACAGGGATATGTAGGATTATATATGTGTTGGATAGGGGTTTTACAGGAATCCTAGAGGATGCTAGGTATCCATATGGTGCAAAGTAGGGCTTCAATATTATGAAAGAGTAGTATGGTTCTGGGCTCGCTAAAAGAACAGGGTTAAGAAAGATGTTTGAAGGTGGCAACTTCCGCGCCGCAAAGATCCCTCGAAAAGCCTATCGGTCATCAACCATGGAATCATCTGCCAGCGTGGGCTCGAAAACAAAAGGGCGCGAGAACAAAAGGGCGCGCTCCAGCCTTCAGCAGACAGGAGGTCGATATTGCCTGCTTTCTCGACTGCGAGTCTTGTCACCCATGGAGCTTCAAGGCTCCTACATACCCAAGACTCTTGGGCCCCTGCGTCCCCATGGAGCTCCAGGGCTCCTACATGACCAAGGCCCACCGGACATCACTGCCGCAGATCGGGCGTGACGTTCTGCAGTCAATTTGGCGCTGGCATGTTGAACCAAGCCTCGATGCAGCCATGCCAACAGAAGCAGCCTTCAAATGAGCTATCGTCTAAGGTTCTTTAAATGGAGGATATATAGGGGATGATCAATCAATATAGGGGATTATTATAGGGGTCATTAAGGGAGAAACTAGGAGTTTAGACTAGAGCTCAAATCTTCCACAATCTTGCTGCTTTTGTGCTGTGTCTGGCTGTTGTTTGTTCTTGTTTTGCTGTTGATGCTCTTGGCTTGATGGAAAGAAACCCTAAGGGTCCAAGTACGTACTGACTGTTCTTACACTTTCCAATGCCTATATTATCATTCAGGAGGACTCCCCCCACCCTGTAATAGTGCTATAATATGAATTAAGCAAACCCTACTACAACCCTGATGATCCCTTATAGCCACGATTACAGGGTGATGCTTCAACGTATACTATCATTGCTACGTCCTAAGTTCTGAGCATTTGACTATTGGGTAGTGGACGTAAGCCTTACGCCCGAAATCGTAAAACCGTAGCCCCAACCCTTGAACGCTAAACCTTGAACCCTAAGCCAGAAGGTCAGCATCAATTGGGGCCCCCGTAAGGTTTCTCAGGTTGAGTCTAACAGACCCAGTGCCAGGCGGTCCAAGTTCCCAATTGTTATGTGTCTCTTTACAAAGGACGGAATATAGGGGTTTGTTGGTCTATATAAGGCAACATAGGAGGATACAACTATAGGGTTGAGGGTCCATGTACCTAATAGTTTGGAACTTGAGACTTGGTTACTAATGGGTGTAGTTTAAGGTTTGGAGGAGTATGTAAGTAACAATCTTGGCCGCCATTGCCCTAAAGTTTAGGAAATTGTTCTTTCTGGGCTTTGAAGGGATTAGTTCTTGTAGGTGAACAAGATATTAGGAGGGCTTTGCCAGTCATCTTTGTCATTGGTTATTTACTTCGGGCCTGAGGGATCACGCTTGCTCGTTGTGAACATTGTGGTGGCAACATACTGCAAGACTGTCTTGTAAAGGGATGTTCAGAAATTCGGGCAGGCCCTGGAAGCTTATCTCCTTGATGAGCATCCGCATTGCGCGTTTTTCCGATTCACCTTTCTTGATGATACTGTCCTATCTCTGCGCAACATTCCAACTTTGATGTTTGTGAGTGTGCTGTTCAGACCAGCACAAACATACGGAAGTCCCCAAGCTACAAAGAGCAAAGCTTCAGGGGGTGAGCGGTCGCACTTTATGAGGCTCCGCGGACTTAAGGTCTTGATAGCCCAGTATTCAGATTCATGTTGGTTATCTTCCATAGGTTCTTGAGCAACTTCGTAAAGTCCCCTGGCATACTGTCTGTGAATCAACAATTCTCGGGGTCGATTCCTGTAGATGCCTGTCCTTTCTCGAGCTAGTTTGGACATGAAAAGGTGCTTACACAGGCCCCTAAACCCTCAAACCCCAAACCCTAAAGGGGCTTCCCCCAAACCAGAGCAGCAAGTATTGCTATTAAAATCCCACAAAACTACTTATCGGATGTTTGGAGCTTTTGGGCGTAAACCTTGAATCCAAAATACTAAGCCATAAGCCCTAAACTGGCAAGGATACGCTTTGGCAGCATTTCTCGGAGCATGAAATTGCCCAAGTTGCCAAGGACCAGCGTTGCATTGTGGAAACCCCAACTTAGATTTAGAGGCTTTTGGTGTCGGATTTAGGGTTTATAGGCTCTAGGGCTTAGCGCCTTGATTAGCAATAGGGCATGTATAGCCTTGTACGTGGCCCAGAAGCTAGAGGTAGAGTCTGCGCCAATAGTGTAATGTCTCACCTACCACGAGTCAACATTTGCCTCTGTAGTAGGGAGTACGAACTCTTTACGCACTGTATACATGTCGCCCAGCCACTCAGTGGTTCAGGTCCCTACAATGGAACAAAACTGCCCTGAACCCAAACCCTGAAACTGCCGAGCTACCATGGCAGCGTTTGATTATGGTGTCGGCAGGCTACGCCGCCGTAATGGGTCACCGTGGCAGACAACATACAATCCTATTTTGCCTACATGGTTTAAGGTTCAGGGTTACCGCGGCTGCTGGCGAAACACATAACCTTAAGCCATGAGTGCTAAAGCCTACTTCCTAAAACCTAAATTCTGGATCTAGATTTGAAACCACATATGCTACACCGCCAAACCCTTTACCTACACTCTTGGTCCTAGCCCCTAAGTCCTACATTCTAAGCATTGAATTCCCAAATTAGGGGGTTACAGGGGTTTGGAATCATGTAGAGGCCACTTAGACCAACATCCATAGGAGTACAAGTTCTTCCAATGCCTATACTGTACTTCTCCAAAGGGAGTAAGACGTACCCTTTCCTTCGGGCATAGTATTGCTTTAATGAAATTCACTGAAGGTTAGTTTAACCAGCGAGAAATACTGCCCTAAACCCTACACCCTAAACTTGTGTTGAAAGCTTAGTATTGATTACTAATGTGGATGAGACCGTGGCCGGAGCACACCTTGCACCTAGGATTCCTTAAACACGGTTTAGGGTTTAGGGTTTAGGGTCTAGGGAGTGTTTTGGGTTTAGGGAGGGTTTAGGGAGGGTTTAGGGTCTAGGGTTTACGGTAATACTTATTTGGGGCAGTGGAAGTATGAGGTGTAGATCTTTCCATTCAAGGTAAAAGTCCGGCCATGTCCTGAGTAGAGTGCCAGATTGGCATGAGGTACTCCTGTCATGCAGGATCCTATACCCTTAAACCCTCAAGCCCATATAGTCTTACCATATTATTTAGGGTCCCCATATTTCCATAATTCCAGAATTTAACGAGCAAAATGACCACCTTAAACCCTAAGCCCTGAGGGTCCAAGTACCTAACTAATAGGGGTTTAGGGCCCAAATACCATTAATAGTATAGTATTTGGGCCCTGAAACCCAAGTATTTGGGTCCTTGGACCCTAAACCCTAAACCCTGTACCCTAAACCCTATATACCCCTATAAACCCCTTTAAAGGGACCCTATTATTTGGGTCCTTGGACCCTCTAGGAAGTAATGCTAATAAGCCCTAAGCCGCGTAGGAGTCATCGCGTTGCCAGCCTCAGGTTTCTGGCTTGCAGCAGAAAATTCCTAACCTTCATTTGAGTGGTATTTTATTGGGGGATACTATGGTACCCAATAGAGTAAGATTATATCCTCCTTGTGGGGTATAATATTTTATTTAAGGAATAGAATCTTACTGGGTTCAACACCAAAAAATACTACTCATTTGCCCTACCCAGATTAACCAGTGTACCCTTAAAAAGGGATTGTGTACCTGAAATGTTGGTATCGTTATCTATTTCAAGAGTCTAATATAGGTAGCATAGATATACGGTGTACATATAAGAAGGGGTTTTGTACCTAATCTTTGGTATCATTACGCTTTCTCAACAGGGCCCAGGCACCCTAAACCAAAACCCCTGAATCCTAAACCCTAAGCGACCAAGGTTACATAGCTACATCAGTACATCACTACACCCTAAACCCTAGCAACTACACCCTAAACCCTAACCTCGATGTTGAAAGCCTTAAACCCTGCAGAAGGTTGGTGTTTTGCGCGTATCACCAAAACGACGGGGGTCAAATTCCAAGTTGGGACCATACCTTTGCCGTTTAGGCTTTAGGGCTTATATACTCTTAGTATTTAGGGATTAGGTTTAGGGTTTAGGGATTAGGGCTTACCCTGGACCCTAAACCCCTAAACCCTAAATCCTAAACCCTAAACCCCCCCAAAAAAAAACAAAACCCTAACCCTTAGCCCATGAAACTGCACAAAAGCAACAGGACCGACAGAAGGCGCAGAACCTCACCCAGGACACAGAAAGCTCCTGAAGTATTTGGTGTGGGTTTAGGGTTTAGGGGTTTGGGGTTTAGGGTTTAGGGGTGTAGGGTTTAGGGTGTAGGGTTTAGGGTTTAGGCTTGTGGAGAATGACGAAAGGATGCATGATGGCTTCCAAAGGTTGAGCTCTTTTTCTGTGGTTCCCTATAACGAGGGTTGAGGGTTTGAGGGTTTAGGGTTTGGAGGTCTATGGTTTATGGGGTTTAGGGGTTTAGGGGTTTACGGGTTTAGGCCTTAACGGTTCACCCTAAAACCCTTAACGAGGATCTTAGAAATTTGGGGGTACAGCGAGGACCCGATCTTGTGCAAAGGCCCACATCATCGCCTGTTCCTTCCTTCGCTACTACCAACCTGTAACCCCGATGACCTACAGTTTAATGGATTATACCTACTATTAAAGCGGTAGTTACTACGAAAGTGTAGGTAATTGGGCTTACAGGAAGAAGCAATGCTTCAGGGTCATCGGTGAAGCTTACAGGTTCTTGTGTGAACCCGCAACCCCCATGCATCCGCATGCTCTATCATTGGATAACTTGAACCCTACACACTAAACCCTAAACCCTAAACAATTGAGCTACAGTACTTTTTGTAGACTTGAGGGCTCAAAGTTGGCCGTATCTATCTCCTTGGGACTTAGCTTGGACCTTAGACCCTTAACCCTCTGGAATTCCTTTCTATTCCTATCATAGGTACCTAAGCGTTAACCCTGAGTAGGGGTTCTAAAGGCCACGTAGCTATGTACTTAGAGACGCAGGGTTTGGCAAGAGAAAAGTTTTTAATATAATCCCAATATAACCTTCATATAACCCCAGTATAACCTTAATATAACCCCATCATAACCCCAAAATAGCCTTATATAACCCCAATATAACCTTAATATAACCCAAGTATTACCACAATATAACTTTAATTTAGCCCCAGTATTACCCCATATAACCTCAATATAACCCCAGTATTACCCCAATATAACCTTAACATAGCCCCGGTATTACCCTAATATAACCGTAATATAACCCCAGTATAACCCAATATTATCTTGATATAATCCCAGTATTATCCCAATATAACCTTAATAGAACCCCAATATAACCTTAATATAACCTTAATATGACCCCAAAATACCCTTAATATAACCCCAATATAACCTTAATCTAACCCCCGTATTACCCCAATGCGACCTTACTATTAACCCAAAGGCAGCAAATGCGTTTGCGGTGAGAAGGTGTTCGATGCACGAATCTTGAAACTAAAGCTGAGAAGACGGACTTAGGGTTTTAGGGTTTAGGGTTTAGGATTTTAGGGTTTAGTGTTTTAGGGTTTAGGTTTGGGGATTTAGGGTTTAGGGGGTTGTTGGATACCTTTTTAGGACTTAGGTTGCAGGATTCAGGATCTCAGGATTTAGCCCAGACATTTTGATAGGTTTGAATCTTGCACAGCCCAGTCGACTTCCACAATCAGCACGAAAGCGACGGGAAAAACGTAGCGGGACTGGCTGCGAGGAGTCGTTACTTCCGGTTTCAGGCGATGCTTAAGGTTCAAGATTCATGCCAATTTAGGGTGATGACCCGGTGAAGACCAGCTGACAAGCAGCGATGGCGAATGTCAGGAGGCAGAGGGGGCCTGGGTGCAGCAAGAGGGACTTCGACAATGTATACTGGGCAGCATCCATTTACCGAACCCTAGAAACAACAGCCTTCCCAAAGGAACTGTGTGACTGTGTGCCCAATTATCGGTTACTTCAGACTTGGGTACTAGTAATTGTAGCAATGGCGTTGGGGAATTGTATATGGTTATTCTGTAGGCGACCCACCAATCCCCCAGTTCGTGGCCAAAGGAGGTTTAAACAACACAAAACCCTTGAGGCTAAACCTCGCGCCCTATACGAACCCTCATCGCTTAACCCAAGCCCAACACACCTTAATCATCTTAATCCTTAAACGCCTCACTCCGAACCCTAAACCCTGTGCAAACCCCAAACCCCAAGCCCTAAACCTTATAAGCCCTAAATCACTAAACCCTCAACTCTGAACCCTAGCCCCAAAACCCTAAACTCTGAACCCTACGCCGTAAACCCTGGACCCTACATCACTATATCGTAAACCCTAAGCCCTAAACCCTTATAAACCCTAAAGCGGCAGGAGAAGCTGTTCGAGTTGCCGGGATCTTCCAAGGAGGAGGAGCTTGCGAACATGCCGCCTGCGTGCAAGAGTTAGTCGGGATTAAGCGGTTCAGGATTGAGGCTTTTGGAATTCAGGTTCAGGGTTTAGGGTTTAGGGTTTGGGGTGCAGGGTTTAGGGTTTAGCGTTTAGGGTTCACGCAGAATTGTACCTGGGACCTGAAGCCCATTATTTAGGTACTTGGACCCTCAGGGGTAGAGTGGGGTCATGCGGTTTAGGGATTAAGGCTTCCGGGTTTAGGGTTTAAGGTTTAGGGTTGGGGGTGAAAGGTTGGAAGCCTATAGTGTTTAAAAGGGCTTAGGGTTTAGGGTATCTAAAGGTCCAGGAACCTAATACTTGTGCACGTGGAATTTGGGTAATTGCATTTCTGGTACAGTACAGAACGTGAGTAGATGTATGGATGTTAGATGCTTGGACCCCTGAGGAATCTTATGACGGTGCCGAACTTGACTACACTTTTGGAGTCTCCACTAAATTAATGTATCATGCGAGGGGTTATGTAGGACTTACGTAGGGCTTTGCCAAGGGATACCATAGTCCCTCCTTTTATCTACCGCCTTCAAACAGTACACATGGTATCGTAGAAGCTTCAACAATCACACATACAACTTACTGCAAACCCTAATCCCTAAACCCTAAACCCTCTCCAAACCCTGAACCCTAATTCCTAAACCCTCTCTCATGTCGTTAGGATTGCCAATTATTTGGGCTCTTAACCTTGCCTGAATTCCAGCTTCTGAGCAGCGACCCTGTTTGTCTAGGTTTAAAAGGTTCAGGGGTCGTGGGTTCGAGTGTTTTTCGGTTTGAGGGTTTGTAGGTTTAGGGTTTAGGGATCACCACAATAATGGAGAATCCAATGGAAAATAAAACGGAAAATCCCACGCAAGCTGCTAAACCCTAGACCCTAAACCCTAAGCCCTAAGCTATTTCGGGTAAGTGCCGATGGCCGTCAGCACCTGGGCCCTAGGTCCGTAGAGCTATGTCATGAGGTGTCTTCTACTCAATCCAAGAGGGATATGAAGTGGGGAATTGTTGCTTGTTATGATGTCCTGAAGCTTGGTTGCTGTTGAAGAACTTAAATTCAGCTATTTTCAACAGAAAGCCCTATCAATCAGTAATTCATCATATTTATTATGGTAACTTAGTTTAAGTTCCTTAACAGCAACCCAGTAGAACCCGAGAGGGAACCAGAACTTGTTATTATTTCCATGGCATCCCAATAGTAAGGATGCCGTTTAGGGTTTAGGCTTTAGGGTTTAGGGTTCGGGGCTTAGGGTTTAGGCCCAAAGTGAGAAGCAATCATTTTGCAACCTCTACATCCCAATTCCTCCAAGCATACCCTAGAAGGCACCATTAACAGAAACAGCGAATCTAAGCCTGTGTTAGGAGGTTAGACATTAGTCCTTCTAGGGCCCCTTTGCAGAGTTATCTGTTGGTTTGTGCTGGGTTTGGGGGGGGGACACCCTAAGGGTCCATGTAGGTATATAGTATATACTTGGGCTCTAAAGTAGGTATATGGGAACAAACCCGAAGCCAAAAGTCCCTACACCCTGCCCTATATACCTACGCAAGGGCTCCTATGTAGTTCGTTTTGGGGTTTGTAATGGTTTGTTGGTAAGGGATTATAAAACAGTGCCCAAAAGGAACTAAATAGGAGGGTCTGGGTACATGGACCCCTTGGGTTTTAAACACCTAGGGGATTTAAACACCTAGATGGACCTTTCGGGTAAGGTCTAAACCTGTAACCCCAATTACCTACAGTTTAATTTAATAGTAGTTACCTCTTAATTGGTAGGTATAACCCATAAAACTGTAGGTAATTGGAGTCAC
>CAJNIZ010042782.1:0-21369 GCA_905231905.1 Symbiodinium pilosum
TACTACTACTACTGCTGCTACTACTACTACTACTATTACTACCACTACCTATCGTGTTGTTATTTGACGGTAGGTTATTCTGCTAATTGGGGACGTTTGCTCGTAACTGCACAAGCATGAAGCCCTGTTATTTGCAGTGTTTTTGCGCGTTTATCGTTTCTACATTGATTTCGTGACCAATTGCGGCCTGGGCGCCATAACTTTAGTTTTTTTGATAGATTCACTTTTATCATGCGCTTCTGGTTTGAACGAAAAGCTGTGATGATAACAGTGGCAGTACGTCGGGTCGTAAGGGACCAAGCAGGAAACCCTGCTATTTACTGTGTTTTTGTGCGTTTTCCCATTTGTACGTTGGTTTCGTGACCCATTACCGCCTGGGCACCACAACTTGAGGTTTTCCCATACATGATTTTTTGAAGCCTGTTTTTTTGTGCGAAAAACTCTTGCCACAACATCGGGAGCAATGATTGCTTGTGAGTATGGCACATCAAGCTCGAACTTTAATGCTCCCTTCACATTCCTATCCCCACATAAGAATATCCCTAAAAACAAAGGCAACAGACTTATTCTATAAACTTACAAGACCAATGACAGCAATATCGAGAATAACAGCATCAGGAGTCATGATTGCTTAGGAGCATGGCACATCAAGCTCCGAGGTTCCCCAAGCCCTTGAATTGTAAACCCTCAACCGTTTTCCTTTCAACCCTGAAGATTCCTATCCCCACATATGAATATCCATCAAAAATTTAAGGGCAACAGACTTATACCTATAACCTCGAGAGCCAAAAATAGGCATTTTATGGCGCTCAGGTCCTGGGAGGGCTTCTGTTTCTCAAGAACCATACCCCTTGTGTAGTTTTCAAACGACACAGGCCAAAGTAATGTACCGTCAAAAAACCACACGGCGCGTACTACTAAGTCCTCCTCACAAATGTTCACTTGATTTCGTTAGTCCAAGGTTCGCCTCATTAGTCCAAGGGTTTGAGGAGTTCTGATTTGAAAAGTATCATCGCCCCATTAGTCCAAGCCGCGCCACATTAGTCCAAGGGCATGCGCAAGTGCTGTAAAAGTACAGCGCATCATGAGCATACCAGTTTGTCTTCGGTGTCCTCCCATATGCCCATGGGTTGACAAGCTTATTCCTAAATAGCATCGGCCCCGCCACCGCTAGAAAAATCCAGAGCATCATGAGCATACCGGTTTTTATTTGGTGTCTTCCCATATTCCCATGGGTTGACAAGTTTATTCCTAAATAGCATCGGCACTTCTGGATCTCCGTGCCGGCTCTGGAAGTGCACGTGTCCACCCGATGGTCGCATGCTCCGCACCCTACGCACCGGTGAAATTGCGCCCCTTCACGAGCGCGCGCTTCATGACCCCCTACTCCTGCAGCCGATATGGGTGACATGCTGCACTGCTTCGATCCTGCAACATGCTAGAGCTATGCCACGTTGCGACCGATAAGATGAAAGTTACATGATCATGCCCATTCGATCCTGCAACATGCTGCAGCAATGACACATCTTGACCGCTAAAATGCAACTTCATGATCGTGCGCAAAAAAGCCTTAAAATCCGAAAAGGCTACTGCAAGGTAAGAATATCGAACATTATTGCAAATTACAATACTTCAGCCCTGCGCATGCTGAAAAACTATAGCGTCACGAACGCGACTGGCGCGTAGTAGTAGTAGTAGTAGTAGTAGGAGTAGTAGGAGTAGTGGTAGTAGTGATAGGAGTAGGAGTAGGAGTAGGAGTAGGAGTAGTCGTAGTCGTAGTCGTAGTAGTAGTAGTAGCAGTAGTAGTAGTAGTAGTGGTACTACTACTACTACTACTATTACTACTACTGCTACTACTTCTACTATTATTATTACTACTACTACTATTACTACTATTACTACTATTACTACTACCACCACTACTACAACTACAATTACTACTATTGCTACTACTGCTGCTTCTACTACTACTGCTACTACTACTACTACTACTCCTCTTTGGGCCCCCTGGTCGTGCTGGCCGCCTTCATTCTCCTGGCCTTCTTGCCGCTTCGAATTTACACTAGGTTACCATGTTCGGGAAACCCTATTCAGTACCATTCATACCCGTCATGGTAAGTCAATTCAAGTTCTCTAACAGCAGCCCAGGACTCGCTTGCAAGCTCTGGAATGTCGGATGTTGAGGATTTTGAGGGCTTTGGACTTAATTACGGGTTATGCTTTTCTACATGGACCTCCGGCTTGCCACGCAGATTTTCATAACCGCACAAGCGCTCAGGGCTCCGAGGCGAGGAGTTGGTAATTAGATTTTTGGTATTGACCTTAGGCAGATGCTGGGTTTGCGCACTGGCCCACTGCAAAACATGAGGAGACATTGAAAGGGTGGAGCAGCAACCTGCGAAAAGTGACATCGGGGGTTGAATGATTCAAGCATGGAAGAGTTCGATGTTTGGGCACGGACAGTTTTGGATTTCTGTAGAGATTTGCAAGCTTCACGTCACCCCCCCACCTTTGGAAGGAGTCGGTCAGACTGGCAGGTTGGTCAAGCTTTGGATGGGTGCGGTCAGAGGAATCAGTGACTTTCCTACATTGACCTTATACTCACACCATGTCAACTGTTGAAAAGCATGGCCTTCAAAATGGATCCGTCGCAGGCAGCCATTCCCTCATGTGCCATAGCACTATGGATATCGCAGCAATGTTTGGCCTGCAGACTCGAATCGGAAAGATGCGTTTCCCAGACGTTGCGAAGCGAGTTGAAACCTTCCACTTCAGACTTTAGACGTCCTTGCCATGTATTAATGTAGTTGTTTCATCCATTTTCAGTATTTGTAGTCAGTTTGTCCGGAGTTCATTTCGGCTTGCGTTGAGTTGGGCTGCTTGAATTGTAGCCCCTCATGCTGTTTCCATCAATCCACAACTCTTTGCGGAGTTGGCGCTTGTTTCTGGGTGGGAACAGTATCTGTTAGCTCTGAACCTGAGCCACCTAGGAACGCCTAGCCAATTGCCGTATTGCACTTGTAGGCAGCGGTCTCTGAAAATCAGAAGTCGCTAATCTGTTCGCCTTCATTTCACTACCACGTCCCCCCAAAAAAGAGATATGTATTGGATGCTTAAGAGCCATTTTGTCAGGCATTGTACACCTCTGGTGCCCCGGCTGCATGAGAATCAAGGGTGGATCGGATACGTTGTCTTGTGGAGTTGGGATGTCAAAGCCTTAGATAGAAATCATCTCCTTGGAGCATCGTGGAAGATACCGGGATTGTTAGGAGATATGGGAAACGCGCATCTGCATCTTGTGAGAATCTCGCCGTCCCGACACACAAAGGGCATACTCATGGTTTGCCATCTTTGGCGCATCATGTACGTAGCCCAAACTGCCATGTGACAAGCCTATGAAGTGCACACAAAAGTGCTCCCATTTGCAATTGTTCATGCCTAGCCGCACAGGGGTCCTCCCGCCTTGGCAAGCAGCGGCAGCGGTGGTGCTGGCGGTGGTGATGGTGATAGCGAGTCAGGTTGTGTTCATGACTACTGTTCCTATTGTTGTTGAGCTGTGACTCTTGTTGCTTGTGTTATGTTGTCAGGCCGACTTATGCCCTACTTCAGGGATGCCACAATGCGCGTTGTCCTCACAGAACTTAGCTCTTTTTGCTTGGGCTCTTAAAAAGGATACAAAGGCGCATGCAGACCGATAAAGCATGGAAGGGAGCTCTGACTCCGCAGCTCCAAATCACACCAACCTGACCGCCCAAAGTTGACTGCTCCATTGAAGAAAAGACCCGTAACTTAGGTCGGATTGTCGCTCCCTTCCTATGAGCCAGGCAATGCGCGGTCGGCCAGAGCCCAAGTTCGGACGTTTGGGGGCCTTCAAAGGGTCTCATGATTTTTAGGAATGGGAGGATTTGCTACAGAATACCGCTGATGAGAAATTCTTCTATTTGCAAGCTGACCCCTTAAACCGCTTAAATCCTCAAAAATATATAGATAATCAATAGTAGAAAGAGATAAAGATCAAATGAAATGAAGATTTCAAATATAGATATAGATAATTATTTTCAATTATCTATTGAAATAAATTCATAAATATATAATGATTTGTATATATAATTTTTGTTAACTTGCTGAAAATTATTTCTATTACAATTACAATACCTCAGTATTACGGTATTACGGCGCGGCTACTTGCGACCACTTCGACCGCGCGCGGCCTAACCTTTAGTTATATATATATATATGGCTGGTTGAATTTATAGACTAGCTGCATCTAGCTTCAGGCAATTTTATATTTTTCTGATTTGCCGACAACCATTAGCCTAAGAGAGAGAGAGATAAGAAATAGATGAATCGGATTGGAAATTTTGAGCCGTCCGACTAAAAATATCTCGAGAATTCGAATTACTTCTTTCTTTTTTATACATTTATATGATTCGGCGGAATTTATACATCCTAGATAGAGAGCTAATTTTTTTTTTTTTTTTCAGAATATATAGATTTGCTGCGATTTTCTTGTCATTTTCAATTTAAGCTTCAGATTTCTAAATTATATAAAAAAGAAAGATATGGCAAGATTCAGGATTTCGACGATTTTGATGGCATAGAAAACTTCTTACTATTATTTGCTTAATTTGCAGCACTAAATCTGCTGGCACCCGAATTGGGTCAGAGAAATTTATTTAAGTCATTGTGATTAAGATGAATTGATATCTCCTGGGCAAATTTCTTTAGGTTTACGAGAATCTGACGAATTTCAGAAGAAAGATTATTGATAAGATTATCTGAAATTAATAAGAATATCTCTTATTATATTAGATTATTATAGAGGGACCTCTCCCTCAAGATGAATAATTATTATACGGAGCTACATGATATATTAAGGGAATAGAGCCTCCAGCTCTATCAAATCTAATGAATAATGTCATATGACGATTCGAGATTTGAATTGAAATTTCGTATATATACGTCCATAGAAGATTTTTTGTATGATTATATATAGAATAGATAATAGAAATAAATCGTATTAGATTGCCTAGGATAAAATCGTCAAATTCTAAGATATATTTCCAAATCTTCAGATTCTGATCAATAAATCTGCCGCGATAGGAATATCTCGAATTGGGCATCAATTTCTTGGAGGAATAATTTGATGCATATGGCAATTCCTCCCAAATATATAGTTCTCTTATTGATTGCTAGCGTGGCAGCCTTTAATTTCAAAAAATCAAGATATTTTCAAGATGCGGGATATCAAATTTCGACGAAAAAAGATTTGGAATTCTGCGCATTATTTTCTTCTATATCAATTAGCTTATCGTTTCGCGTCCGCTCCAATGACGAGATTCCGCTGCTGGAAATAACGAATCCGCTCTAATATTATTTGATTCTCTCGTCATTTCTTTTTCTTTAATCGTTTTCTTCCTCTTCTATTTCATTTTTGATATATATATATTTATATCATCTCATTCTCTTAATATGATATTTGGAAATTATTTTCCATATAATTTCTAATTTGATCGTAATTCAACTATATTTATTTGAGAATATTTATAATGAATTTGATGAATAGATATTATATAAATTCGTATGGGAAAGCTGATGAATATTCAAATATGAGATGAAAGATTATTATGAAGATATTTGAAGAATTAATTATAAATCTAAATTCTACGAGCCTTTTGATCATATATTCCTCTATAGAGATTGCGAAGCTTTCGATATTATCTATCTCTCTTGGACTATTTGCGCGACGAATCAGGAGAACAAGAACAATCTATAGATAGACGTAATTATTATATAATCTCTGAAAGATATTGATTTTCTATCTCGGATTTATATCCTCTCGCGATTAATCGAAATGATAGATAACTCGAGATAAATCATCTATGAGATCGTTATATAGATATCTCCATCTCGGGAGAATACGTTCCGGTACGCCGATACGTAGATGCCCTAAATAAGAGGAATGAATCGAAATCGATTCGAAGAGCGTATATTTTTCTTTAATTAATTACGATCAATTTATAAATTCTATGAATTTTTGGATTTCTGATTCGGATTTATACGTTCATCCGATTAAGTGCGCAGATAAGCAAAGAGAGATAAAGTATGCAGACAACTATTGCGGAGATAAGGGCCGCACGATCAAAGATCTCCGAGATTTTTCATCGCATCGTCCATTCCGAAAATCGTAGAGATTATATATCATCCTATTTTTCCGAAGGACTCGGAGCCCGCAGGAAATATTTTAAAGGGGAAGGAGAAAAGCTAGGTCGCGCGCGAACGAAACGACCACGAATGAATGCGTCATATTTTGAATTTCTATTCGTCATTCCTCAAGAGATTCAGAAGCTCTTCTATATATTTGATCATATCAATTTATTTTCATAGATAGTAGGAGAATATAAAAAAAAGAGAAGATCCGAATAGAGATAGAGGCGATATCCCTATAGAATTTTCAGATTAGCATATATATGAGGATATAAATATATTTGAAAATTCATATCTTTTTTCATCTTCAAGATATTTATATGAGAAATATCTTCATTAATAAATTCATCTTATTCGTCTTTTCTATAAATATAATGAAAAGAGATCCCATTTCAATTAGCTAATATGAGAAATTTATAGAAATCGATGAAAATTTCATTATTTATCGAATTTTCTCATCTATTAGAAAATCTAATCGATATCGTAATAGATCGTCAATATAAGAAAAAGAAATAATCATTATAATTAATATATAGAAAGATAATCTATAAAAATATATTCTGAGAAGAAATTATAATAACGATAATTTCATATTCATAGGAATGATATATTTAGATATTGATGATCAAATAAAAATATAGAATTATTCTACTCAATAATATTTACGAAGAAGATAAATATTTCATATTTCATATATAAATAGATATCTTCAAATAGATTATATTAATCTATTCTCTATTTCTCTAATCATATGATATATTATCATTTTCATATTTTCTATTTGATATTTAGATTTATTATCGATGCATATGACGATTATCCTCCAATTTCTTTCAAAAAGATATAAATTAGAATATATTTTGATTTTAATATAAGATCTTCCAGATAAGATAATCTTTTTCTTAGATATCGATCGTTGATCTAGATTCATTAATCCTAATAATTCTAAGAATATATTGATATTTTATACTAAAATAATCATAGATTTTCAAGAATTCGCAGAGCTCGAAAATTCTTCTTTTATTTAAGAATTTCGGATCCATATCATAGATCATATTAATTCTAGAATATTTGATAGGAATAATCTTATGAATGCCAAGATTTCAGACCTATCTATCTATCTCTCTATATATATATCGACCTCTATTTATCTATCTATCAATTATCTTTATATATATATATCTATTCATTTATATCCTTAATTCTCTCATTATATTATCTATCTATTTCTATTTCCCTATCATTCTCTATCTATCTATATATATTTCTCTTTAGTTATCTATTTTTGAATAAATATCTATAGATTTCTATTTCATAATCTATCTATTTTTTTTCTATCTCTCTTAACTTCATCTATTTGAGATTCATTTCTATATATCTATTTTATTCATTATATTTCTAGATTTATCTCTTTCCGATTTCTTTCTCTTTCTCCTTACTTCTCTTTCTCATTTCATTAATCTTTCTAATCTCCCTATCCGATCATTTTGAATATATCTAGATCTAATAATTTTCATTTATCTATATTATATTTATTTATCATCTTATTTATCTTATTTTGATTATTTCTATTCTCTTCCAATTTTTCTTTATTCATATCTAGATAATCATTTTCTTCTTCTAAATATTACGGCGAATCTCTTAGAAGAAGATAATCCGATTCATCTATAAAATTCTACGAAAAATTGAAAATATTCGGACCCGAAATTTTGATAAATATCTGAAAATCGTATTAATCCAAAATTATCAAGCAACGAATTTCTATAAAGATGAATATACGAAAGATCTCCCTATCTATCTTTCTATCTATCGATTTTTTTCTATCTTATTCTATCTGAATTCTATTCTCCTTTATTATTTGTAATTTCTATATATCCATTTTTCATATAAAGATATATTCATCTTTATTTATCTCTATTCATCTTCATCTATTTTTGATAATCTATTCTCCTAGATATCAATCAATAGATATATTCCTTCTCTCTTAATTCATTCCTCTAATTATCTATAATTCAATTTATCTATTTATATATTTTTCTATAGATTTATATTTCGATTATCAAGATAATCTTTATCTCTATATCTATTTCTCTGAAATTCCTATTCCTATCTTTTCATAGAGATAAGAATACGAATTTCAAATACAGAGATATCTAGAAGATAATATGATATAATGAAAATATTTAGAACGAAATAAAAGAAAGAATGATTTATAATTTAAGAAATCTATCATTATTTCATATATATGAGCAGCTATCTAAATTATTAGATAAATGATTAAACTAAAAATCGTTTTAGGAAATCATATTTTGCAAGCGTTATACGCATTGCTATCAGGGGGTCCCTATCATTTTATTAAGATTCTATTCATATCCCTAGATTTTATCTCTGCCTATTCTTAGCGCCTAGATATTAATAAAAAGAATCGATCAAATTAATTTAGCTATCGAATCTTTGATATCTTCCATTCATTTCCGAATAGAATGAATTTATCAAGCGACAATTTTCTATGAAGATTAAGAATCTATTCGAGCTCTATATCTTTCTTGAAATTTATCTCTCCATTAATTTTTCTCTCATTAGATTCGAATTTACTTCTCTATCAATATATATATATTATTACTCGTGGTATTAAAATAATTATAGATCATTATATCCTATTCTCCTGAATATCAATCTAATTAATAATTCCTTTTTTCTTGATTCATTATTCTAATTATCTATAGTTCTATTTTTCTTTCTTTCTTTCGATTATTAAGATAATCTTTATCTCCGTATTTAATTCCTTGAAAATTAATATATATCTTTTTATGAAGTAAGAACGATCTTTAAAATAATGAGAATCAACTAAAGACAAAAAAAATCCCAAAGAATTATGTTCGTCATTATTTCATTTAGATTAATTTAGAAGGCGAAATTTTATTATCTCCCAGCTATTTCCCCGCAAAATGAAATTAATGGCCGACAGAATGAATATCTTTATTACGAATTCAAATCTATCGAAATCCAATTTATCAAGATTACTAGAATATTTCAAGTGCCCAATATAAAAAATATGAATATCTAAATCACTATGCATGCGGGGTTCATCCAAAATTCTTTTCGCGAATATCATCGCGATCTCCACACGAGCTTTCGGACAACCCCAATGCATGTACTCACACACATTTGGAATTCATTCATCCCCTGGCATCTCTTTCCAGAGTTTGCTCTTGAGACTTTGGGAAGTTGGCAGTTTGTTTGGTTTGTCTTCTTCATTCCAAGGAGAGAAGCTTAGTTTCACTGGGGAAGACAGATAAACATAGATGGCTTATCTGGTAACGCTTCACGCGATATCTGGCAGGTCTAGAGGTTGGTCGAGAACGTTTGGAGTGGATGGCAAGCACGCGCCAAAGGGTGGCTACAGTAGGACCTTGGCATGCCCGAGAAATTATTTGGCAGCAAGAACCGAGCCTTGCTACCATGAATGAGCGCCCACCGTTTGCTCGCCAGCACCGTACGCGGCGTCCCACTGATGCGAGATCTATTGCACGCGATCGATCATGCGTGACAACTCGAGGACCTCGCCAGGGACCTGTTCGGGCCGTGATTGACTGCGCGCAAGGAAAGAATGGAGTCCGATGGAGCGGTAGTCTGGCCTTCTCAATACCAGAGCAGGTACATCGTGAACAACAATTACTTGTGAAGTAAGGTGCAGCTATGCATGTGGAAATTCCATTGACATTTCTTGAGAGGTCGATTGTGTCACTAGATTCTTCTCACGCATAGCACAAGTGAATTACAAATTTTGCCGCATAGGCTATGCCCGCAACGTCCCTCCCCCACAAGACAGGCTCCCAGTCTGGACACTCGCATTTTGCGTCTCGTCATGCATAGATGAGACCGTATTCTTCGCTCTGCCAGGCTTGCTGACCGTAGTGTCCAACCTCGGAGCTGGCGTCCGGTGGCTTGGTGCAGAAAGGTGCGGAAAGACTATGTTCCGCTTGAAGACTCTCTTGTTGAATGCACATATCAAGCCAGATTGCCAGCATTGTCGTGCTAGGCATGAGTAGGCATGAGGCTCACGAGCATTTTCTACGGACAAGAGTTTTTATGACAGGAGCTCCAGGCCTTCAGATGCAGTTCCAAATGAAGGCTTCCGAAGATCCAAACCTGGCTGGCATGGCGGCTCGCATTCAGTGAAAGTGAGTTCCGCTGCTGAAAGGTAGGATTGGGGTTAAGCAGGTGCAAGTAAGGGCCCACTTAACATATCATAGCTTTTACCTTGGCCACTGTGCAGGCGACATGACGAGTCCCTGAACAACTGCTGAACATGTACATGTGCTAGGAATGGCTGCAGGACCTGGGAGTACCTGCACCATAGTTTTGCTTCAGACTACAAGTTGCTGGAGTGTAGACGCCATGACTGACAAGAATGCTTGCAACCAGCTGCTGGTGGCAAATTGGATGGCTGGCCAACATCTCTCAATCGCACTCGCGTCATATGTTGGGCACGCGTTTCCAGGTATAGCAACAAGGTAGCTGCATGAGGCAACAAAAGCCGAGCCTCAGCAAAGAGGAAGATAATCAGGAATGAACCTGCGCGTAAGTGCGCAACGGGCGGTGCCATGTGTCTCTTCAGAAACCTAAGGTACATCAAGGTCTACTATCAGAGTCTTGGCTTCACCATCGGCTGATGTGTGTAATCAACACAGCTGTAATCCCTGGAGCGCTGAGACCAGGCCTACTAGAAGCTTGAAGAAGTGGCCGGCCAACTTCCATGCACCCAACTCTGACCTGAGACTGCCTGCTGTGACCAAGCCAGCCCTATATGATGACATGAACATGTCAGTCCCATAATTCCTGCGCACCACAAAGGCTTGTCATGACTTGTCTGCCGGGCTTTTCCTCTCTACCTTGGATAGCTTCGCAAGCAACTCGGGTCCATGCTGTCCAAAGAAGCGCGCCCAGCCACTTGTCTGTGCACTGACGTACAGCAACAAGCAACATCCTGCAGGGCCCAACATCTATGTTGAACACTTCTGTTTCCATGAAGCCTGCTACATGAGCAGAGTCCATGGATAAGAGCTGTACTTGTCGTCCAATGCGGACTTCTCCAAGTGCATACAGGCGTGTTCTGAGAGTCCCATGAGGTCAAGGGACAGGGTGTCGTGTTCTTGGAATTTGGGAGACCATTCTTGAGTTGAGCGTTTTGAGATGGTTTGAGTTTCATTTTTTCACCCCTTGCGCCCGTGCTTAGTTTCAGCAGCTGCATGCCAGCCGCACCTAAGCAACCTGTTTGAGAGCGGTTCCTCCCTGTAAATGATCCGCCTGCAAGGAAGCGGAAGAGAATCCCCAGGAGCAGCAGCGGCGCAGTCTTGGCGGGCAGTGTCAGAACTGATGCCGTGCTTTTTCATAGTTGTGAAGCTTCTTATCTCAAAGGCACCAGCACGCTTGAAACACGGAGACTTCTTGCAATCGCGATGGAAGGAACAATTATTACTACCAGTACTGCTAATCTCACCATTGTCAACGCTGAACATGCCCTCGCATTTAAAAAAACAAAAAAAAACATCACTGCGCGTGCAGGCATTGGCTTCCAAGGCAGTTTGCCGAAATCATGGTACATGGCCTCGTCTTGCTGTTGCTGCGGCTTTCTGCCATGCTAAGCCACTGGCAGAACAGACCCAACCTCTGTCGTCGAGCCAAGCCTTCAGGACCACATGGCCACCATCAGGACTTAGGGGGCGCAGCTTCATTCGCAAAACTTCCAGGTCGCCGAGCATTCTCAGCCAATTGCAAAGTATACGGAACAAAATTTGCTAACCCGGAGCGCGCCATGTCAAGCTTAAGAAAAATCCTGTGCAGAAGGTAGACTCAAGGCTTTACCTTAACGGCCAAGCCTCTTGGAGAGTTCTGACTGATTGGTCCTCCCATAGGTTTCGAGGACCACAATGCCTGTATGCCACTGTACATGTCGTACAAGTAGATGCAGGAGCTTCCATTTGTTCGTGCACATGCATTCAATTTTGCGGGGCGGCTAGTTCGAATCGAGCTCGGTCTGTCCTGGACGCCGACCATCGAGTTCTTGCAGTCGTACACGTAGTCGACATTGTAGCCCTCATGGAGCACCAGAGGATGTCTCATCTCTTGCGCGGCAAGCCCATGCAGACAGAAGTACACTGCCCATCACTGCCCAAGCACCATACTGCATGGGTATCCGTGAGATGCAAACACGACATCCCTAAACCCTGAAATAACAGGCCTTGCTAGCCAGCTGCCCCGCTGCTCCTTTCAACGTAAGCGGCGTCAAGTTGGGAACCTTCGGCAGTGAGGCTAGAGGATGCCTGGACAAGGCCTCTTTACTTTGGCTTTAGGGTTTAGGATAGTGGAGATTAAAATGGAGCATCAAATGGAAAGTTGGGTGTCACCTAAGAACATGCTTCCTTGATGATTGGGCCACAGGATGAAGCTGGGGGATGTGCCCGTGCAGTGGAGCTGTCGTGAGCTGATGATTGCAAGTCCAGAACGGCTCCATCAATAGCAGAACGCTTCTTCGTTGAATGTTTGCTGCTGGTGCCTCAGCTGTGAGGAGATACCCCCAGAGCCATCGAACGGGACTCAAAGCAGGCACCATCCAACCTGTCACGGAAAACATGCAGCAACGTGTACATCAGGCAGCGCTGAAAGTTGGTAGGCTATCAAGGAATACCCTCCAGGGAATGCGTTGTAGATTCCTTGTACCATGATTGCCTAACTGCGCTGCCATCAATTTCGTGCGGCTGCCTGAAGGCACGCGCAACTCCTTGTTTGAGGCACCCATGGCCTCGTCCGTTGAACATGCCGGCCATCTCGTTCAGCTGTGGCCTCGCATACTTAAAGAACACATGGCTGATGCAGCGAAGTGTACAGACTGACTCTGTATGCAGCAGCAAAGCTGCACGAAAGCTAACACCCTTTGTCACTTGGGAACAGTTTGGATGGGCTGTGGCACCTCGTAACTCGGGGCATTTCAGTACTGAGCTTGCGGCTGGTAGACGCCCGCGGTGCAAAAGGAGAGGAACGACGTGACAACTGCGCTCATCTGCGCAGCACCTTGCAATCACTCCCTCTACCTACCCACCCCAGCTCTCCATACCTCCGCACCTGGTGAAAGGATGATGCTGAAAATGTAGTTCAGGCCGAAGACCTGTGACTGCGCAGTACGATGGATTTGCAAAGAAGCCTAGGAGCAGGACTTCGAGGATTCGAAGAATGGGGCCCAGGCAGCAAACACAAATGCCCAGGATCCTGCGAAGAGCTGGCACCTGGTGGTTACACAAATGGTTCATCCTCCGCTGGTCCACGAAGCATACGCACTTCTAGTGGGTGTGAATAATAGTACTATCAATCAGGTTAATATTGCTATTGCTATTACTTTTGTTACCATGATTTACAATGTGCTGCCCTGGCCAGCAAGCGGCTGGACATCAATCTTCCAAGGCAAAGGCAAGGAGATCTGGCTGCCGCTCGCATAGCCGTAAGCGGCAGCGAAGACTGCGGACGACAGCGTGACCTGCTGGAGGGATCTGCAAGCAGACCGGCTGGGAAATAGTTTTCGTCCTGGAATGCTAAGCACTTCAGAATGCTTGGTGCATTTCCCTTGCACACGCTTTCGACATCTTTCTTTGTCTCAGCCTGCCTCGACGCAGGCTGTCAAATCTTTGGCCACAAAATATGCGACCATAGGCATCCCGACCTCATGTTGCTTAACAACTGGGACCCTCTGAACAAAAGCACAGAACAGCTTGCCTTGCTTTCTTGCAGTCTCTAGAAGCCTGTTCTACATAGTTAAGCACAGCACTTAAAAGAAGGAAAGAGCCTCCCAGCCTGGAACGTCCGGATATATCCCTGGCTAGAGGCTTCAAACTCAAAATGACAGTGTTGACACTGTACGCCAATCTACGCAGCATGTAAACATCTGGGGCATGTGCCAAAATTGTTGGGTCCCTGCTCAAGTTTTTGGGGTTGCTGATGAGGACTATCAAGCTCTTTCCTGGGGGGAACTGCGCACTAGTTTTAGCACACTCACCTCAGAGCCATTCAGACTTCTACTTGCTCCCTCTCCCTCAGACGCCGACCCTGGCTTCCCGCCAAGTGGTGAGCAAATCGGCCCCTGCATGGGAAAGGCTTGCTGATCTTTGGGAGAAAGGTTCGATGCTCTTTCGACTTAGACTTCCTGCTTTCAACAACTTCATTCGCACCAAAGAGTGAGTGGTGTCTAACAACCTTCAAAAGCCTGAATCGGAGAGCCCTGCTCCAACCTACATTACGTACTCATGATGTCATATCGAACCTTCCGCACTTCTGTGAGCTGCACAATGGGAACTTCTCAAAACAACATTTTTTCAATCCTTAGCGGGGACGCCCATGAACCTCGTACACTCTCCAACATTTCTGAGGTTTTCCACAGCCCCTAATCTTAAGACAACTCAAAATCTGGGGCCCCGGACCGAAGACCTGCTGTGCAGCGACTCCCTTCCGCTGGTGTGGTGGCAGAACATTTTTACAGAAATGGTAACTGCCAGTTTAGCTGATGACTCTGCTTGGGTAGACGGGGATTATCAGGTGGCAATGGAGGTCCCAATAGGAATTATTTAATGCACAGGGACTGTTTTGAGAAGCACCCTGATTGGGTAAAGTCTAAGTGGACGTCTTGCAGCAAAGCTGGCACAATGTCTGCAAGCTGCGTTGGTACTGCTTGCACACCTTCTCACTGGCACCCGTGCTGTCACTAGAGCGTCTCAAGCACTTATCATGATGATCTCCGGCATGTAAGATGCTCTTTTTTGATGTCGTTATTGTTCTGCGAGTCTGTGAGCGGTCTGTGCGGCATTCTGCTTAAACGCCAGCCAGAGCCATGCCTGCAGCAGCATGAGAAAGAGGGCGGCTAGCGCTGATTGCATGAAGAACTGGTCCTGGTTGCAAAGAATTCAAAACAGCATGCTGGCCAACACGACAATCCCAACATATCCCAACAAATACTCTGCAGCTGTCACCAAATATTCAGCATGTTGGTACTACAAGTACTTCTTGCAGGGCCGCATGCATGACCACTGACCGAGAACGGCTGCATGGAGCTTCTGTTTTCAAGTACAGTGCGTCTGCATGATTCTCTGGCTGTCCAGCCGGTCGTAATTCAGGATCATGCACAGGAGCAGCACTGCCACGCAACACAGGGTGTAGTTGATGGCCAAGGACATGTACCTCAGAGCGTTCAACGAGCAGAACCGAAGCTGCGATTGCTTTGGCCCCTACCCTGCCTCTACCCTGTGCCACTGCTTACATTGCTGCTTGGCACATCTAGGCACGTGTTTGCTCCAGTACGTTTAGACTCGAGGTAGCGCGATGAATGAGCTGCACCGAGCTTTTGTAGGCACGGCTGGCGGAATGACTTCCAGGGAAGGCAGTTCTGAGAGTCCCGCGCCCTGATCGTTTGCAGCATGGACCGGTCCATGTAAATGAGGACCTGCATTTACCCATCAGCGAAGTCACATCCGTTGACCATCAGCATGTCAAGGACAAGTTTGCACTTTATGTTCGGATGTGCGCCCGCCCAAATCCAAGGCATAACTTGCTCAGGCTCCAGCTGCACGGAAGAAAGGCTGCCGGGTGCGACGGAACACACTCGCTGGCAGGATTGTCTGCTCTGGCTTCTCCTGTTCCAAGATGTCATGGTCCATGCCCTCCTTTTGTAGTTCTGACCTTTATGGACTGGGCTCAGTCTAGATGCTGGCTGCTTTCTTGCAATGTTGAGTCAATTTGCCATACTGTTCGAAACAGGAGCAACACCGCACAACACTGAGAGCATGAGCGCCATAAAGCTTTGCCCGTCTCCTGCAGGGCTGCGCAGGACTTCCAGGCGCTGGCGCAGACCTCCAGAAACCATAAATCGTCTGTGCTATCCTATGCTACACAGCTTTAGGGACCCACGCTTGCACACAACAGAACCTACAAGGTTTTGCTGTGGTTGTCGATGCCATGTGGCTGACTTTATTGCTCAGCCGGCCTCAGGGTCAGCGTTCGGTGGCTGGATTGCATCCAGCCTCGCACACTCCAAAAATCAGCTGGCAACAGCCCTGCAGCTTTGGAGCACTATGCCCTGACAGCGTGTCAGCCGTTTTGCCATGAATGCGCAGGTGACCATGTCTCTACGCGTAGCTTGGCGCCAGGCAGAATGTCTGCCGGGTTGGTGTTCTGCGTGAACGTCACCTGGCTACACTGCACTACCTCGATGCAGCCTTCGTCGTCATGGTGGAGGCTTCATGGAGTGTGGCTCACTGGTCCAAGGTCAAGATGGTTCAAGGCTATGCCAGAAACTGCAGTCATCCGGCGGTCTGGATAATTGTGCCGCTGGAGTTTGCTGCTGCGGCGAACACGAAATCGGGACAGGTCCGCGTGCAAGCGTGTCTTGAAGTGCTCCACTGCAGCCTGGCAGCCAGTGAACTAACTTTTTGCGTTTGATGAATTCTGAAGCTGGCCAGGCCTCTGTTGGCCCAGCATAAACCAAGCAACCACCATACGCCAGCCTGGCATCTATGTTTGGAGTGTAGCTGGGCTTCCGGGCAGGGCTGCTGTGTGGATCAAGTCAGCCTACACTTTTGTGTTTGCTTCTTGGGCTACTTGCTGCTGCGGCAGCTGCTTTTACACATGCCTATCATCTACATCGTTTGCTGTCCTGCAGCAAGGAAAAAGCATTGCTGGCTTGATGGTCCTATTTGCGGACTTGGCTTCGCACAGCACGAGGTCGTCGAACAGCCGCAGAGTCTCGTAGCGTGGCTGATGGATCACAGCAACAACCTCATGTCAAATGCCCTCAGCTACCAAGAGCCGGAGGCATGCTGGCCATGATGGGCAGCAGGATTTCATTTGCTGTTTGCAAGTCCTGGTGGAACCTTGGAGCTCTGCGACTGGATGGTGTGACCAAGGCCCCTGCCGTGGAATTGAGCCTTGCCTCAGTGGTCACAGCATTCGTGAGGATCGTGATGAACATTTCTGGGCGTCGTTGCACATATCCTGCATCAAGCGACGCCTTGTTTTCTGGGATGTGCCAATTTTGACCAAAGTTTTCAAGTTGCATTAACCGGTATGTAGCCATTCTTGGCATTTCTCGCTGTCAATGAGGCATCTGCCATTTGCTTGATCTGATAGGGCCCTGGCAGCAGCGCCATTAAGGCAACGAACAACCTTGTCAATCAATGTCCGTCCAACTCTGCTAAAAAATCCGTGCAAAACCCTTTGAGAATGCTGATGCTAATGCTTACTTGCTTGACCTTGCTTGCTGGCATACATGGGCCAGATAATAGCCCCCTGTGCATCCCCCAGAAAACACCTTCAAGGAGTTTAGACTATGGTTCATATGGCGATGGGCCTCGTGGCTAGTGGTACTGTCCAGCCCACTGGTTGGCTCGTCTGCGAAGAGGAGGAGGGGCTGCGCAACTAGCTCCATGCCCTCAGTAAGCAGTTGAACCCTCTTCTTGGCATGGCATAGCTGCTATGGCTGCTATGGGGTTTTCTCAAGCAAGTTGTCCTAGGGACTTTCGCAGGGCCGCGCAGGACTTGTTGGAACCATTTTGGGATACTGCGCTGTGTCAAGGACTCAGCAAGGCCAGCTTGACCTAGTTTCTTGGGATATGTAGGTTTTTTGCACTGGGACTCTGCTTCCTGAGGAGGGCACAATTGAGACCCGTTTCCTGGAGCAGGGTCGGCAGTTTCATTCTTCAATGCCAACTTCTGACAGCAAAGGCTTGTGGGCAGCCCGTTCTGCAAGGATCTACAAACGAAACAGGCACAAGTCATTTTACATCGTCACGTCATGACTTTGAAAGGCCTCTGCCCCCCAGACACTCCACGTCTCTCAGGGGTGCCCACCCTCGCCTCAGTCAATGCGTTGCTACTACAGCCAACTCCAAAAAGATCTGCAAATTCCTGGAGCTCGACCTGCATACCCTGACTGGTGGTTAGTAGGGAATGAAGGAACGTAACCCCCGTATAATAGGCTCCCTTATTCCCTAGTTATCCCTTGTAAGTACCGGCGTGCCGAGCTCTTGACGTCTAAGAGGCTGCTAAGGTTCAGATCCTTCGCGACCTGGATCGGTTCACCAGACATCTTCGCGCAAATGCTGCAGGCAGTGGGCCCCTGATCAGCAGGTGGAGGCGTTGAAGACCAGATTTGTGCTAAGCGCAGCACAGCTGTCACACAGGCATCCACCTGATGATGACGGTACTGGGTACCATGTCAGTAGCCATGGTGCTTTCTACGAAAGCTGGCTGACTTTTGGGGACGGGACAGCTTGAGACTGCCACATGCTATGTAGCAGCTCGGTAGGTCTAAAAGTGGAGTTTAGTAAGACTTATGGCGACTTAGGGTTCCCTGGCTTATACTACATACTAGGCCCGAATGGCACGCCCAATCTTCCCGAACATGTAATGTCATTCATGACATATGACCACAATAGTTCATGCAGCTCATAACTTAGTACAGTTCACCCTGCATTCATGATTCCTTTCGAGCTGTGGGAATGTCTCTGCAGCTCAGCGCCTCCTCGCGCGTGCGCCCTGCCGGGAGCCTCAAAGAAGCCTGCAATCTGAAATCCGACCATGAAACAGTCATGCTAGCAGTGCGCTGGGCAACGCAGCATGAGTCACAACTGTGCTCTACAAGTCCGCATAGTCTGCATTCACTCAGCTGATGCTGTTTCCCTTGAATCGGCAGTGTGGCGGCATGGGCGACAGCTGCTGCAGTGGTGGCGTCGATGGTGGTTGGGCTGCTTTCAGCGACAATGCTTGTGGTGGCGGCAACCGATGACGACGGTGGATTTGGGCCAGAGGCACATTACGTTTGGGCCAGAGGCATATTATGCATACCCGTTTTGTCTTAGTACAAGTAGCATGCTTCTGTTGCCATGAGCCAAGCAACCCTGATGACCTTGGAGTGGGCTCAGGTTAGCAACAGTAATAGGAAACAGATTTCATCCATACATGATAAGCGCGCATAATGGTGAAGAGACTTCATTCCCAATCTTGAGGCTCAAGGATATGCGGAGTCGTTGCTGATTGGAGGCCGGCATTGGAGAGCGTGACCCGTACTTCCAGCACTACAGGGTGCAGATGAGTTGGGGTCCACAAAAACCCTTCCAGCCGAAAGCAATTTGCCAAGCCTGGAATCGCAAGTTCTCGGCAACTGTGAGCTCGCCGTGGAGGACGTCATCCTAGAAATGGGCCGGGACAAATCGCCATGCTTCCAAGGCTGCCAAGGCCTGTGGCACGAAGCCAGTGACGTGCTGCAGAAACCTGACAAGATGTGCGGAGCAAAAGCGATGACCAAAACATACCAAAACAGTGTGAACCAGGCCCGATAGCGCGTCTTATCCGGATTAACTTCTGTTCACACACTGCGCCCTGCTTGTGAATAGAAAACGCAGCAAGATGTTTCGGCCTGAGATCGTCAGCAGACCTGAAAGCAGCTTCTAATTGGGGAAAGGTTGAGGCACCTTGAGGGGGTGTAGAATCGAAAGTCGGGAGTTTGGGTTCTACTTCGATGGGCGCCAGAGGGAACTCTTCGAGGCATTGTGTGCTTCCTCTGCGCATTACCTGCTACAGCCATGTTCCGCGGCTTAGAGTCTTGTGATGCACGCTCCGCGGAAAGGGGGGAGCAATGTTGTGTTTGACTACTTCAATGACATTGCAATGCCCTTCCTCTACTTGGACTGATAGATTAGAAGGTGTGGACATGCATGGACCACAGGCAATCTAGCCAATGCCTGCCACCCACCGTCAGCTTCCCAGAGACGCGCCCGTAGGAGGCACGGCCTGGGATCAGGATGGTGTCTCTACAAGGTGCTACACCTATCATACATATAACTTGCAAAAGCGGAAAGTGATGGGTGACGCCCTCGCACACAAGCAGCACAAGAGAGCCATAGGACTCTCGTGTATCATTTAGGAAAAGTGACCAAAAACGATCCTAAACTTGGGGCTTGCCATGCTGCAGAGTCCCCCATGAGTGAAAGCAAAGTTGCATGACATGTGCAAACCTGAGGGCGTGGCCACTAAGCACCCCTAGCAAGGTTGTCCTGGCACTTGCACTTGCCAAGACTTCTGGAACAAGTGATTCACATCGTCCCGTCAGAAACCTCTTTTGGCTCTACGTCTGTTTAGAACCGTCTTACTTTACAGTCAGTCCGACGATCAAAGATGGTGTCAGCAGTTGCAGGAAAGTTTGGCAATTTGACTTTGGCAGCAGCCAGCACATGCAGACATGCCGAGGCCACTTGCCACTGCCCGATGGTCCCATGACCTGCTTGAACAAAAACTATTGAGAACTTAAATCGATTGATTCGCACCAATGTCTGTTGAGGCTGGCATGTAAGGCAAGAACTAACGCTGCGGTGCAAAGACGCGAGCGACAAAACCCTGTCTTAACACAACGATGGGGCAGTCGGTACAGCCAGCATTGGCATGCCCAGGGACAAGGCCCTGAACATACTGACAGCAAGCAAATGCAACACCCTGCTCACACACACAGACACATCGAGCTGAAAAAACGATGAGGCCATGGCGGCCACACGTCGACCCGCTGCAATCGTAAAGTCGATGTCCTGGAAGCAATGCTTTGACTTCCGAACAGAGCTCGAATGCTCTCGGCAGCTGACCTTTCAACAACTACGCAGAGACTTGTGCTGACGCATGGAGGCTTTCACGCCAGCTGTTGTATGGAGCACCGCTGGAATACTTGTGGACCAGCTGACGCTACTTCTGATTTTTGGGTGGCGAGGCCCGTCGTGAATGAGAGCAGGTCTCCCCCAGGTCTCACCCGAGCGGCGCCTACACCGTAATCCCCAACCCATAGCCTTGATCAATCGTCAACCCTAATCCAGAAATCTGAAACTGCTCATCCCTGCATCGAACAGCCTTGAGTAGCTTTTTCCCATCAGGCAGCTCGAAGCCGACCTCCTGGCACACGGGGGGTATCTCAAAATGTGGGGTCCGGGCCCAGGGTTACAGATTTAGTTTTTAGGGGTTTAAGTTTAAGGTTTAGGGGATATATAACCTCAAGAATGGAAAATCAAAGTATCAGACATGGAAAAGGGTTCAGATGGAAGTTTCGCAAGATGGCCGGCCCTTAGGGACCCTGGGGATATG
>CAJNIZ010042782.1:21469-34738 GCA_905231905.1 Symbiodinium pilosum
GGTCAGGGCATTCACTCACATCAGCACCTTATCCATCTAATCTTGGTGCAACACGAAGGGTTCACAAGTTGCTTCATGGAGCGCTTTCATTCGTCAGAGGCGGGGATCACAGCCAAAGCGACATGCCATGGATTCTTGCAACTACTGTTTGCTGGTACTCTTGTTCTGCGAAAATCTAGGTTTGGGTTGCCGAGAGTTTTCCTCGTGAATGGAGACCGTCTCAGGAAGACATGCCGGACTAGACCAAGAAGACTGCTGTTGACTCAGCATGCGCGTCTTTCAACTGAACCAAGGTTGCCCATGTCAAAGTGGCCAGGTGAACAATAAGCTGGCGCTGCATGGTTGATTCGTCATCATTGCTGCTGCTGCTGCTGCGGCGGATGCTTTGTCCCTCTCTACTTTAAGTGGTGCCAGTGAACAAGTCATCCTGCTGCCTCCAAGCGGAAGGAAACACCCGGCTGCATGACTGTGACTATGGGCCTCGAGCAGACACTGGAATGCTCTTGTGCGAAAATCATCTCTGGGGGGTCCATTCGCACGGTATGGAGGCTTAGCGTCTACAGCCGCCACTGCTGGGACTGCACGCTACTGCACTTTGCAAGCTGTTCAATGATGTTCAATGAGGTGCCAGCGTCGTTGGAGGTCGCTGGCCTGTCAGTTTTGCAAAGCCTGGTGTTTGCATCTGCACGGCATTCGGTGCTGGCTGTAGTGCTCATTCTACTGGCAGTAGCAGAAGGCGTCTTGGTACAGGCTCAGTTGAGGCGCAAGTGGGTGTCAGCAGTAGCTTACACAAATGCTGGAAGCTACCAGGCCTGAACTTGCAGCCGACGCAGAGGTGCTGCACACCGACGCCTCTGATGATGACGGGCATCCCTTTTCATGATACAATTTTGGGATATTCTTGGAATTGTAACGGCATCTTACGTCTGTGCTGAACAATCGCAGCCAGGACAAAGAGTGGAATTTGGGGATGGCAAGGAAAGATGCAGAGGTCTTGAAAACTGCGTCTAACCCTAAAACGACTCAAACACAATTCGGTGACCTGAACTGAGGCAGCGGCTTGCGCATGGACCTCCGCAGCCACGGGCCACTCTTGTTCCCTCGGCTGCTGTGTCTGGGCAGCCCGGGTCTCAGTGGCCTGGGTCTGGCCGGCCTCCACCTGAAGGATGGACAGGGACTACCTGGTTAGGTGACATCTGCTTCGATCATGATAGCAGCGGAAACCGGGTCAGCGCAACTCTCTTCATCTGTACCGACATCTCCGTGAGCTTGCAAAGCAAAACACATCTGATCCGCCTCTGGCAGCTCGCTGGAGAATAGACCAACCTCTCCACGCCTGAGACAACGTCCAACTTGATGTATGTGACCCACGACTACACTGCCTTGACATCTCTCCATTTGCTTAGGCAGCTGCTGCCAGCGCCACCTGGTCAGGAAGGGTAGAGCAACTCGGCGCTGCTGCCGGCGTTGCTCCAACACCTGCGCCATGGATGTTGCACTTGACAACTTGCGAACGAGAGCAACCTGCCTAGCCGTGCCAAGCAGGCGCTTCTCGCTGTATGCCAAGCACGCGCTTCTCGCCGTACAAAGAAGCTTTCCACGACAAGGAGAAACATAGTCGCCTCGGCCCTGCCGAAAGGCGTTCACAGGTTCGTGCAGGAACACCCTGTTTCCCCCCCCCCGGCCCTCCTCCTACCCCCTCCTCAGCGCACCCTCCACCGCCAGCACAACCTCCTGCTTTTTCCTTCAGCCTTCAATCTACAGGCTTCCAAAGGTACCCTTAAACCCCCAGATCTGCCTCTACCCCCTATGACCCCTCAACCCAAAATACTGCATCCCCTATGCACCCACCCCTCTGAAGGATCCCTAGACCCTAGATATAAACTGTGGATACAAAGGGTTCCTTAACCCTAAGTATCGCTTGCCTATACGCCCTATGCACCCCCCATTGCACTCCTTTCAAAGGACTGCTTAACCTTGAATGTCCCTTCAAGGGACCCCTAGACCCCAGATATCCCTTGCCCGTCTCCCCCTCCCAAGCACCCCACCCAACCCCCACAATGCTCCGTCACATAGCTGTACACCATCTACTTCCTCAGCACCGCGCGCTCAGCCAGGCCAAGGCGGACGGCGCGCAGCGATTACAACTACAAGAAAATGCTGTTACTAATATAGCATGCCTTGCTGCACTCATGCAAATGCATTTGTGTTTTCGCGCAGCGTTTGGATTCGTGAAACATTCGACCTTTCTATGGTCGAGGTGAGATGCTGGTCTGAAGAAGTCTTTTGCCGTGTTTGTACTGCCACGGAACCAGCTTCTTTTGCCCTTCAAAAACAACTTCTGATTCTTGCAGACCAGTGTGAAACTTCAAGAGCGCACGTGCGTTGCGCACCATCAGCCACAACACCCCTAGATGCTTGTGGAGGAGAGGCAGGAGGGGACCAAAGTTTGCGGTCTGATCATCTACTGTGGCTCGTGATGCCAATGCCGGTGCCCTTGTGACTACGCTCGCGTGCCAACACGCTTGGTCCGCCGGTTCACCGGCGAGGCTGGGCAGGGCACATGAGGGCTTTCATCAGAAGAACGCACATGTCGAAGCTGGCACGCTCTGCAGGGTGTGCTGGGAATGTGAGGCTCGAGATAAGGGCGGTAACTGTGCACCCTACCTCTGTGATCTGATGTCGATTAGGCCCCGACTTGGCGCTTGCTTCTTCTTGCCGACCGTCCGCAACAGATCCTAAGATTCCAGGATCAGTTAAAGATGCTTTTGCAGTTTTTGAGGGCTTCAGCCGCAATTCACAATATTCCAAGGGAGCTATGGATGGATGCAACTCCGAGCGAGGAAATAGACACATAGCGCACGGCGCAATGAGGGCCTGGCCCCAGCCACTGGTTCGGGTGGACGCATGCGCTGCTCCTTTGACATCCAGGAGCTTCAAAGTTTGATACGGGCTGCAAGCTTTCAGCACGTGGTAAACTGGTAAAGTCTGGTAAAGCACGCAGCCTCCGCTTTGAGCTGGATGTCCCGGACATACTGGAAGATGCTCTGGTTGCATAGCTGTGCCTCGCCAAAGCAAATCATAGTCTTGACTTCCTCAATGCACGAGGCTTCAGTACTCTGGAGTCTCAGTTTCGGTTACGAAAAGATGTACAGAGCTCCGTGTCGGGGCTTACGGCCCCTGGCTTGGGGCCCCGCCCGCATCGGAATGTCCTCCTTCTCAAGGAATTCAAGCTCCTCTCGCTGGTCCTGGACAAGCACCATGCCCTGACTCAACCTCTCCCAGCCTGAGGAAAGGCAGGTCACAGCTGTTACTGCAGGACCAGCGTGCGTCCTTGTATGCAGCCAGCAGCTCAGACACCTCATTGCTCGACTTTCCCTCTGCTGCGCAACCACCGGTCTCTTATCCGTGAAGCCTTGAGTTGCCAAGGGATCGCGTCATATGTATACCTCTAGACTTGAAGATCTCCACTCTAAGCCCTCGCTATATAGCATGCCTACATAGCCTGCTATGCTGCACTCATTTCAAGGAAGAGACCCTGTATGCTATGTTTTGGCTTCGCTTTAATTTTCTCTCCAATTCTGTGGGGGGCAGGGAGGGCGGGGGGGCCAGAGATGAATGAGGGTACCAAACATTACCAAACTACATGGTCACTACATGACCCATTAAACGGGCTCATCTAAGCAAACTATGGCTAAGGGATGCGCCGTGGGCACTGGGCGGAGGCGACCGGCCAGCACCTGACAGCTGCGCACATGAAAGTTTGCCAAAACTGAATTAGGCTTCAGGGTCTTGGGTTTAAGGTTTTCGTGGTGTAGGTTTTGCATGAGGCTGAAAGATGGATTTTGGAGACTCTTGAAATTTGTATTGGTACAGTATTGGGGTATCGGTACAGTACTGGGATACACAGAGCCTTGCCGAATCCTTTCTGGATATTGCATTTACTACATCACTTTGATAAGAAAACTTTGCTATGTTTGAGACAGAGACCTAGAATCAGGTCAAAAGCGAGCCCCAGTTACTTGTAGCGGGGTTGGAGACTCTCACATGAGCATGTGAGAGTGGCTCCAAACAACATCATGACCATACCTTGAAGCCCATTATCCCTATATGTGACCCCAATCTACTAGAGTAGTTTCAATTTCATTTTCCAGTATCCCAATATGTAACCCCAATCTACTATAGTAGTTTCCATTTTATTTTCCATTATCCGAATATGTAACCCCAATCTACTATAGTAGTTTCCGTTTTATTTTCCATCATCCTTATATATAACCCCAATCAGCTACAGTAGTTTCCATTTTATTCTCCATTATCCCTATGTGTAACCCCACTCTACCAAAAGTATTTTCATTTTGTCTTCCATTATCTTTATACATAACCCTAATCGACTAGAGTAGTTTCCATTGTGTTTTCCATTATCCCTATATGTAACCTCAATCGACTTGAGCAGTTTCAATCCTATTTTACATTATCCTTATATATAACCCCATCTACTAGAGTAGTTTCCATTTTGTTTTCCATTATCCCTATATGTGACCCCAATCTACTAGAGTAGTTTCGATTTTATTTTCCATTATCCCTCTATGTAACCCCAATCTACTAGAGTAGTTTCTATTCTATTTTCCATTATCCCTACATGTAACCCCACTCTGGTAAAGGTAGTTTCCATTTTGTTTTCCAGTATCCCTATATGTACCCCCAATCTACTAGAGTAGTTTCCATCTCATTTTCCATTATCCCTATATAGGACCCCAATATGCCTGCTTCAGCGGCACCGGATACGGGTTTTGGATGAAGGACCTGGCCCAGCAGCCAATCATACGAGTCAGGCATTGACATGGGATCGCTGATCGTGCCATGCACTGTGCACGGCTGGGGCTTGAGATTACTTGAGACAAGAAGAGCTGATGCTTTTATCTCAGCGTCCTTGACCATCACCCAAGCAGCTGCCAACTTGCCAGGGAAGCTCCAACTCGTCGCGCGCTTCCATCTTCAAAGCATCTACACCTGAGCTCTTCGGTCTGCCATCAAGATTACTGCAAAACAGCTTCAAACTGGCGAAGCCTCAGAAGCTGCGATGGATGCGTTAGGCCCCGAGCGGTTGATGGCCTTGAGGTCGCGCCTTTTGCTCCTTTCAAGGTCTGCTTCTGCGCCTTGGTCGGACCCCAGGCACATGGCACAGTACTACAAGCCACAAGAATTCCCTCACAAAGCAATTTTCATCACCAAGCTGCACCTGCCTTGGGTGACCAGGACTGAACCATCGGCCGTTTTCAACGCGCGTTCGCCGAGGTGTTATTAAGCAAAGCGATAAAGCTGCCAGGGGCGATGGATGCTCGGATCTCTTTTGGTGTCTGTCCACCTTCACATCCCTCGCTCCTCGCAGATGCCCAGATCTTTTCTGGCATCTGCAGTGCATTACCAAGAATGAATCTTAGAGGTTGCTGGGTCAAAGCAGCTCAACTTAGTTCCTTGACTCAAACACAGCAGCCTTAGTAAACACTCCTGTCCGGCGCAACCTCCAAGCTGCAAAGTGGCCGCAGCATGCCGCAGCACAGACTGTCAAGTACAAATGTAGCCTGTGCCTTGGCTTATGTGCTAGTCAGGCTGCAGCTTCCTTGCAGGATCAGGTGACGAGCTGCTAGACAGTTGCCTCCTGTACGAACTCAAGGCTACTGCCCAGCAGTGGCAGCAAGGTAAACGCCCTCAAAGGAGGCTTGTCTTGCTACCGGGCTGTGCAGCAGCTGTACATGGAGAGAAACATGGTGGACAAAGCCGAGACTGGCCTCGGCAACACAAACAAGGTGTGTCGCCCTTCCAGTCCACAACGCCATGCGTCCAAGATTCATCACCTTGTTTCCGACCGTGTCATGCGAGGCGTTCGCTGCTTGAGTGCACTTGGAGACGTCCAGTGGCTGGTTGGCCTTCTCAATCATGTCAGGTCACAGGACAGGTTCAGAAAGGGTGGGCAACATCTGTTGATAAATGGCATTTCCCTAGAGAAAGTTAGACAGTCAAGACAGCGAGCTACCTTTTGGAAAGAGCAAGTCCGCCCCTTCAATAGTTTGGCAACATCTGGATGTCGGTTGGGATGCAGCTTTGGTTACTGTTCCTCACCCCAGGAACCTAAGAAAAAGAGTCAGGTTCCTCGCCTTGTAGATGCCCTCGAAGCTGTAGTTGTTGCCTGAAAGCTTCTCCTTCCACACCTTGCTTTTGCAACAACAAGGGCTGGAGTCAAAAACGCCATTATCGCTCATGGAGATGCGCGTTCTCAAAAGCTTGCCCGATCATTCAACTAGTCTTTCAGGTCATTTCAACCGACCATCCATGCTGATGAAGCGCCTTCCCGCCATCTGTGGTGGGCGTGGAGAAGATCTTATGCTGGATGCCATCTGTCAGAGCCAGGCGCATGTGGTCTGCTTCCCGTCAACTACGGATCAACTGACATGTGGTAGATACGCTTGCGCCGTGGCAAAGGGCGTAACGAGGCCCAGGCTGCCTAGCTAAGCTCCCTAAACTCAAGATCCTAGACCGCCTGACTCCACTGCATAAAGCCCAACCATCTTCAATCAAGCACGCAAGACACGTCAATGGTGGTACCTGGCATGAAGACATCTGCTCGGACTCGGTCGCAAAGCAAAGCGTCACCCTTGCCATCTTCAACCACGTTGTAAAGTAATCCATCCTGAGGCATAACTGTAACACTGTAATAGCGGCTTGAGCTAAGCTGGTCGAGTCAGACTACAAAGGACACTTCAGCCGATACAAGCAAGAAAGAAGCCAGCCTTTCCAGAAATGGGGGAGGATGACGAGACCTTCACCTTAGTAGGAGAGGCTGTGCCCAAAGTATCTTCTGTTCAGCACGACAGATGCTAGTTCCACATTGGGCATATGGGCATTGGCCGAAATGTCCACCAGATGATGCAACTTAAACACACACACACGCTGCAGCAAAAACCATCTGGCCTGTGTATGCGCAGCAGCTAAGAAAACTCCTGATGCCTGCGAACTGCCGAGGCTGCCCTGCTGAAAGCTGACCCAGGCACTAAGATGCAATTCTCAACATTGATGCTGGGAGCCACAACGTTGACCAGCACACAGCCTGCAGACTCCAAAATTTGCGGGGATAATTGTCAGATTGAAGACAGGCTTCCTGTGGAAGGCTGAAGTTAGCTGCTGCCGCATAATCGGCTAGCGTCCAACAAGTCACCTGCCTGGCCCAATCTTGCCGCCGCCAATGCGGCAGTTTAGAACAACGGAGGTGCTGTCTACAGTCACGCCATTCAGGGTGTTCCCTGAGTTAGTCCACGGCTGCATGCAAATATGCAACACAAAGAACATGATATGTATGCATGGTCTCCTGACTGAGCATCTGTCCTACTGGCAGCCCAGCGGCATTGCTGTCGCAAGCTCATGTCGCTCTCGAGGTTGGGTTGCTGTAGCTTCAGGAAGGTTCGCAGCGCATGTGCGCTTGCGTTGGCCTCCTGAAAGGGGGGGACCAGGGCCAGCTCCCTATGACAGCATGTTGGGGCCACAGTCTTGCCCTGCTTGGCAATTGCTGATCTGCAATTCCCGGACAAGCCGCTGTGACGAGAAAGTTGTTTCTCATGTACCTTGCAATGCGACATGCTATGGAAGTGTCAGCTTTGAAGACGCACGCGCGTTAACAATTGATGACAGCCAGGCAAGATGCAGTTCTAATCGACCATAATCCCACCAGTAAGCCTTGGAATTCAGCGTCGGAATGTGGATGAGAGCACTGCCAGAACATCCAAGCATGTCTTAGCGCTTTTTGCATATCAAGCGTCCTGCTGCCCGACATCCACACAACCAAGAATGCCACCTCCAAAGCTGCAAGGCACGGCGCGGAATGTGAGTTTCGTTGCCCTTTCCTCGCTTCCAGCGTCGGGCCTGTCTTTTTGAAGTTGCTCTTGAACTCCGACATTCGCGCGTAGTGCCTTTGTAAGCTCACTGTCCGAGCTTCTGAACGAAAATGTTGTCTCACGCGAGCCAAGGTGCTTCCCAGCTTCAGCAGCTGACGTGCCTTTCTTGCCCATGACCTTGCACATGTCCAGTTGGGTCTAGCGGAAGTTTCTTCTTATGCCGCCCGAGCATGCTGCCAGTTGATAGCCCAGCCAATGCACCACATTCCGGTTTGTATTTCGGATTCTTGAAAAGGTTCGTAAGGGGAACTAAGCTCCCTTTTTTTCCGAGGCGAGCACCGCAACGTAGTCGTCCTGCAGGGCAATATTGGCAGAAGTCCTACCTGAGCGTCCCAGCCCTGCTAAGGTATCACCCAAGTGTCTTGTTCGATGCGGCCAGGCTGAATTCCCGGCGCGCCTTCTTCAGGGTCATAGGCATCCAGAAGTGTGGATCGGAGTCTAGACCTTGGCTGTTTGCTGTTGTATGCCCTTTAAATCGTACGCGTGTGACTGAAATGCGCTGCAGCTGTCTGACGGACTGCCTGTCGAGCGCTTTAGATGGCCTCCGCCCTTGTTGGACGACGCAGAGTGGATCAGATAGGGGATATAGGGGTACAGGATGAAAAACATTAAGTAAGGATAAAAAAGCTAGTTCCGGGGACAGCAGCAACAACAAACGGCGGCTTAGTGGTAGAAAATTGAGGACTCGGAGGATCAGCAAAAAAGCTGGGAGCAAAATGGCTAAATGACGAAAATGCGGGAAATAACAAAAAGCATGATAGATGTTGCCCCAGTGCCAGCGACTCCAATACCGGCTGCCAAGGCAACCTATGCCTTCTAAAGCTATGTCTGCGGCACACCTCCGCGTCTTGAACGTGATCGCAGCTGCTAGAATTGGCTCCAGCGCGGCCAGCCTCGCCGCAGGAGTGCAAGCCTCTGGGCACGTCTGGCCCTTTCGGCGATGGAGTCCTCGGCTGGGAAGTGGACCCTCACTTCAAGTGCTGTGGATGTTGCGAGGGTCTCTGCACTGCCTTCCATGGTCTTGGCCGGTGAGATGGAATCCTCGGCGGCGAAATCGGCGCCATCTCCAATCGTCCCTGCGCATCCTTCCAGAAATTTCGCGGGCTATCGGGCGTGATAGTGCTCGGCTGGCAAGTCGACCGTCTCTTCAAGTGCAGTGGACATTGCGCGGGCCGCTGCACTGACTTCAATGGTCTTGGCAGGTGGGATAGAATCCCCAGCGACGAGGTCGGCGATATCTCCACTCGTCATACTCTCACCTTTGACACGGCCGTCCACGATCTGCTCTACGTGCTGCTGACGCGCTGTCAGAAGAGCTGGCCATGCCTCCTCCACACCAACCAACAGAGGCAGAGTATTGTGCATAGCCTCAGCCGCATCCTCCTCATCCGAATCCTCCTCTTCGTCTTCTTCCTCCCCCTCGTCTGAAGACGCGTCGCCAATCTCCATGTCACCACCAGCCCGCCTTTTATGGCACTGGAACCGCGTAAGATGGTCCAGATGCGAGTCATCTCTCCATCGCACCTGCTAACAAACCCCACTCTTGCCATGGCCCAACTGCGCAGTCTAGAGGCATCTTTGAAAATTGTTGAAATTGTCGAAGCATGATGAAAACGGAGAGAATGGATGAAAATGATGCAGACGCCTGCAAGATGATCAAACTTCAGGAAGTATAATGAAATATGATAGAAACGATGCACAACGATGAAAACATGATCTGAAATTTTGAAACATGAGGAACGATCATGACAAATGACGCAAAATTACGCAACCACTGAAGACATGATGGAAAGATGAAGCAGGTTTAAAAGTGATGAAAAGTGTTGAGGCACTATGAAATAATTACGAAAGACACACAAGTGAAATGTCATGAAACATGATGAACAATTTGAATCATGATTAAGAATGACGAAGCATGGTGGAAAACTATGACACATCACAATGATACAAAATGCTGAAAAGTGTTGAACATGACGGAAAATCGTGCACATGATGAACTGTCATTCAACAACTATGAAAATGCTGAGCTGTACGAGGAACGAGAAAATCGTTTACATTATGGAATATGATGAAAAATACTGTAACATGCTGAAAAATCATGAACATGACGAAAATAAAGGTAAGCCATTATGAGATGATAAAAAAAGAGTGCTGAAGAATTCATGTAAAACATGAACAATCATGAGAAAAGAGGAAACGCCGTGTAACGATATTAAGAATGCTGATAGATAATGGGATAGATAATGAACAGCTATGAAACATAATGTGGCCAAAACAGAAGGAAAAGGATGACACATCATGCACAGTGATGCTAAAGGATGACGGGAATGGTGAAAATGAGGATCATAATGAAGTATAAAAGAAGAGAACACACATGATGGAAAGAACAAGCTGAACTGCTGGAAGTTCTGTAATTTACAGCTTTCTCGTTCCCGCGAAAACTCAAGATATTGCGACTGGCAGCATGGGTAATGCCTGGTAAGCATGAAATGCTGCACACGAACAAAGGAAGGGAAGAATGAAAGAAAGGGAAAAGTGGAGGGCCTTTGGCTGGTGACCGGCTGGTGGAAGAAGAACAAGGGCAGAAAGAAAGAAGGAAAAGATGGAAGGAAGAAAGCCAGAGGACGAATGCCCCTGTCAGTAGTACTTGATAGCAGTACCATGTCAAACATGTCGGAAGACAGTGTATGTTCTGATCTTCGTCCAGGTACTGCAAAGGGGGGAAGGCGGCACCACTTCCTTTTTTTAAAGCTGTTTTTCTTCATAAAATGCTACATGTAAGGTTATCGGTCTTTTCATCTCATTCACTGGTACAATCATTACTGTTGACCTTTGCCTATTGTTGTTGCTGTTATAGCCTTGTTATTAGCATCTATTGCCGGAGCACCGAGTATTTGTTGCAATCAATACGAATGTCCATATGGCGGACGCACATACTCATTCCAGATCAGAATCAATCTGGGGGGCTTGCTTGTGATGAAAAACTAAATCAACTTGAAAATATGACTCTGTACAAGAAGACATCAATATGAAACTTAGAAAGTTTCAGGTTTGTCATGCTTTTTGATGATTTTCCATCATGTCACATCTTCTGTCATGTTTCATCATATTTGTTCATGCTTCGTGATATTTTTAGCGTGCAGGAGCTGCGAATGCTGCATGTTATACCATAAAAAGCCAATCGTGCTCTTTTGATCCCTATTTGCTTTTTTGACCCCTCTATCATCAAATAGTTTTTGGTGCAGCGCGGCTGCTAGCTTTCTTCTCATTGAGCTCTGGTGCAAACTCCGCCAGTAGTGCATCCATCAAGGCAGCTGAGACCTGAGCCAGGATCAGTCTAAGCCTATCCGTGCGAGTTGAGGTTAAAGTGGAATTTGAAAAAATGACAGCAACAGTAACCATATTTCTAGCAAGAGGCGCAATCTAGCTGATGGTAGTAACAACAAGAACATAATAGCAGTAATAGTATTGAGCCATCCACAGAGAAGGATCCCAGGGATGTACCCACTTGCGCCACATCTTTGGGCAGGTACTGCGTGGCAGTGTCGTATGTGACCTTCCAAATGCTTGTGGAATTCACGGTGCCATGTCTGCCACAAGGAGACATTCCTCTCACCACATGTGCCAGCAGCAAACTAATCCCTATATAACCCCTATATAAGACCTTATAGTCGTTTGTATTCTCTTTTCTATAATCCATACAGAACCTCTATAAAACCCTATATAACCCCTATGTAACCCTTATATTCGGAACCTTGAACGAACTCTGGCTACAGGAAGCTGATAAGCTCCGGCCTTCTCCAATTGCATCGCATCTCCTTTGGAATCAACTGCAATAAGGCCATACCTCAGAGATGTTAGGGATAGTGGAAAAGAAAATGGAAACTACCATATGTACCATTGTCTAAACTCCTAGTATCCCCCTAAATAACCCTTATAGTAGTCCCCTATATAATCCCCTATATCACCCAATTTAAGGAGTTTAGACTATAGCTCATATAGCATGTTAATGTGGCAACTTCTCAAGCTGCAGTGCTCTGATTTCAACGTAAAGCCGGAGGTGCTGGTGCAAGGCTTCTGCCTCCCATTGCGCTTTCGTTGGCATGGGCCTGCAGTGCCGCGACTTGACTCTTAAGGTGCAATAGGACTTATTGGTTTCCCAAATTAGGGGGACCCAAAGATAGACCCCAAAATACTATGATCCTTATTATAGGGACCCCTAAAATGGTACCACTAGCTTTTGGGAACCACCACTTATTGTACCCAGACCCTGCCATCCGCTGCGAAACTGTCATGCATCCACACAGTAGCGGCCGACCGGCCTCAAAGCAGCAAGGATGTCGGCAGGGTAGTCGGTTTTCTGGATGCCGCAGCTGGGCACAAAGATCTGGTCGCCCCAGAAAACCTCATGTTGCATCTTGAGCTGTAGCTCAAGTTCTCCCCGAAACTGCCAGGTTCTGCATGCTTGTGAGAAGCAGAACACCGTCCACCCCGGACAGATCCATAGCTGCTTGTCTGGCCTTGGGCATGCAGGTAAGGGTAAAAAAAAGGGGTATATGAGGTTTTATAGAGATTATATATGGATAATGGGAAAGAAAATGAAAACTACTATAATGGGTTATATGGAGATTAGTTTTGGGAATGTAGAGGTAGAACGGAGAATCAAATGGAAAAGAACGTGGAAAATGAAATGGAACCTGGGATTGTATAGGGGATTATGGAGCAATGGAAGCTGAAACGGAAAATTAAACGGAAGCTACTGCATATAGGGATTATGGAGTAATGATGGACAATCAGATGGAAACGGCATTTGAAAAGATCATGGAAACCAGGATTATCGGGTTTATACAGGGAATATATAGCGGCGTTACCCTACTGCTGGAGAATCGAATGGAATAGAACATAGAAAATGAGATGTACACTGGATTTTTGTACGGACTTTACAGAAATAGTTGGTGATTCATGCTGGCTGCTGTAGCAAGACCATTCGCCTCCCCCACCTTCCGGAAGGCATTTGGAACTTCCAGCTTCTCCTACCCGCGCTTCTACGGCACGAAATGTGTTTTTACACACCTGCCCACTTTCCATGTTAGCGCAGCAATCGCTTCTTGCTGGAGCGTTTGACCATGTGAACCTTTCCTCTGGCTGCTGCTTTGGGCTGAAGCACTCCACCTGCCCTCCGGTGCTCAGCGGGGAATAGGGCGGGAGGAATTGCCTTTTGGTGGCTCAAGCTGTCGTTTGGGCAGGTGAAGCATCTCTGCAGCGCGCTCTGTGTTGCCCCCCCGCCCCCCGCCCCCTCCCCGGGCCCCATCCGCCCCCCCCC
>CAJNIZ010042782.1:34838-60942 GCA_905231905.1 Symbiodinium pilosum
CCCCCCCCCCCCCCCCCCCCCGCAACCCCCCCCCGCCCCCCCCCCTTCCTCCCGGCTGTCCCTCGTACAGAGACCGTGCACTTGATCCTGGCCGGCTTTCGGCTTGCGCATTGCTTTGCCTCCTACGAGAAAAACAAAGTGGGCAAACGCAACCAGGGCTTAAATGGGATAGCACCCCCGAAATGATGGAGAATCGAAGAAACTGGACAAAATGGCAACTGGGATTGTACAGGAGATTATGGGGGATTGGCTTTCCCAAATTAGGGGTCCCTTTTTACACACAAGGCTGCCTCTTACACACATACATGAGTTGCGCTGCACAATGAAGACTCCTAATCACGCGAATGCATGTGTATTGCTTTATGCAAAACTTAACTAAATTTGCCAATTCGCGCAGCACGCTCTCCAGAACCGTGATGGGCTCGAATCTACCACCCACCGTCAGGAGACCAGGCAGTTTCACACCTTCAAGGATGGGTGTGGGATATCTGAGCGTGGCTTCGCATCTTTTGTGCAATTTCTAACTTCAGACTCGTAGAACACATGCCCCTGTTTTCTTGGAGAAGGAGCATGGCATACGAGAGGAAATCTTGCAGCACCTTCTCTATGGCCCATCCTCCATCTCAGTATCGGCAGCCTTCTTATGATGGGCTTTTGTCAGCCAAGCAAACTCCACGCTGTTGCCGTACATCGGAGCATGCCAGACATGTTACACATGCTCCTGCAGAATGTTTCGTTTCCGGCGCCTGGTTTGTTGTTATTCTCTGCGCCAGGCAGAGGGGCCAGCCGAGTTCCCTTCCCAGCTGTGTGGTAGATGGCCACAGACATGCCCGAATGCCTCAGAGCGCATTGCAATCACTTCTGGCTTCTAAAGTGCACTGGCCCCTTCCGTTTTTGGGGGGGATTCCTTGCAAAGATCCTGATAGATCCTGACATTGCGCAGGTTTGCAAGGACCTCTACTTTGCAAGCCGCCCAAATAATTCGCAGAACGTGCCACCTTTATCTTTGGATGACTAGGCAGGCGCATGTGTGCATTGAAAATACATGAATCTCTGAGTATCTTTCGCTCTCTCCTTTACAAGCACCCGAATGGCTGGATCCTGAATGTACTGACCTACAGAGGGACCCCAGAAATCACACAACCCGTTTAATAGTTTACAACACTGATTCCTACACAATCCCCGATAGGAACTGCCCCATGGTCCCTCTGTAAGCCCCATATGAACTATAGTCTAAACTCCTAGTATCCCCCTTAATAAGCCCTATAGTACTCCCCTATATAATCCCCATATTACCCCCCTTTAAGGAGTTTAGACTATAGCTCATATATCCCTGAAGGTTTCCAGGGCACGCCTTTTTCAGAAACTCCCACATTTTGCCAAGTCTGAGTCTCCGGCATGGCATGCGCCAAGTCAAGGCCCATCTCCTTGCCCTTCGAGCATGCCTTTGTGGCATGCTGAAATTGGGATGTATAGAAACAAGTCAACAGATGTCATTGTAACAAATACAGGGAGGCAACGCAAAAAATAATGTACCCCAAAGCAATTTGGGCATGGCTCTTTGACGCCTCTTAATTTGTGTTGCAATATGCATGAACTCAGAACCAGCCTTCGCAAGAATAGGGTGGCTTCTACCAAGCAATTTCCAGGTCTCGAGAGCACCCGGACCGTACGGTAAACCCTTGGCGTTGAGAGAAGCGTCCTTCACGAAGGCGTATAGAGTTCCCAAGCCGTTGCCGGCACCACCATTCCAGTCCTTCGAAATGGAAAGCTGACACATGGATTCGGAAAGCCTGCGGCATCCTGCGATGCGGCTTGTGCTGTTCACTGGACTGGGAGGCATTATCAGTCATGTCGAGTCCTCATGGACGCAGATCACGGTGCTGCCGGATCCTGTGACTTGCCGGATGGTCTGGGTCAGCCGGGCCTGCATGTCTGAAAGGCTGCTATTGAAGCAGAGCTCCACAAGCACAATTTCAAAGCAGCAACTGCTACTTGTACGATAGCGGTATAGGACATGCTACCTCCATGTTCTTGGGACAAAATCTGACTGTGATATGGCAACGCCCAGCTTGCATGAAGGTAAAGCAAATTGGCCTGCCAGAAGTCCTCTGCGCTCTTGTCAGAGCAGCAAATGACGACGAAGTCGAATCCTGTTCGACGTGTGGATCTACAGCCACTTGGCCTTCCTAGCCTAATTCCTAGCCAAACAGGAGATTGTGCAAACATGACATATCATGCAGCCACTCTTTGCCAGGCAGCCGTCTGGCCCCTGCATCTTGGCTATCTCGTTGAGCATGGCATCCTGCTCCAGCAATGTGCGGATGCAAGCTTTCATGCCCCCATCACTTAGCGTTGACGGGTTGAGGGTTTGGGGTGAGGCTTCAGGTCGCCCTGGATTCTGAATGCGAATATTGCGCTGAAAAGCCGAGACCAATTCAGAACTGAGCTGGCCTGAGTCTTCTGATCTGCCATGCTGAGGCACCTCTAGCCTACTTGGGCTCCAGAAGGAGGTGCACAGCGGCAGCCGCCTGGGCTTGGATGGCTGGGTTCCGTCTTCCTGTTCATTTCCTGCTTTCGACCAGCTTCCTTTAGCTTCTCAAGCGAAGTCCTTGAAGGAACCAGGCAGTCAGGTGTATGTTGATCTTCTTGCAGCTTCGCCACGCAGCTGCCGAGAACTATTCAAGAGGGAGCTAGGCATTAAATGATGTGAAATGCTGCGGCGGAAAGCCAGTCCATCCAATAGATAGCAGCCATGTTACCCGTATCTCAGCTCTGCACCCCAATGCGCAGGACAAGGCTCTCAAGCTGAACATTCACACTTCTCACGCTTGGCTGTGTTGAAACCTCGTGTGTCTGTGGTCAGCTCAGCAGCTGAGGCCAGTCACGCGCCATGTCCAGCTCTTCTTGACGGGTTTGCTTGTCCATTTTCTGACGAGAGTAGCGCTACAGAGCATCCACGCGAATGAGATTTGGAGAATTAGTGCATTCCATTTGGCTTCAGCTCTGCATTGACCGGTTGCAGACCCAGCGCATCCAAATTGACAACTTCGACAGGCTTCGAAGTCACAAAAAGCCATCGTGTTCCAACTAAGCTGTCAAATGTTTACGGCAAAGGCTCCCTGCCTCTTGACGGATTCCTTCGGCTTTATCAAACCTCAGGCAAACGCTTGCGCGCAACACTTTTCAGTGTGTCAATTTACCACTGACATGTGCGGACTTAGTTAAAGTAATGTTGAAGAATGACATTCCCCAACTTAGTGAGCACAAAAGGCACCCGCGGGATCCATGGCATTCACGGAGACCCGAACACGAATTAGACCAAACTGTGCACCAGTCCAGCCTGAACCAGGTACTGGTTGCCATATGACCCCTATATAACCCCTACACAATCGCTATATAATCCCTATATAACCCCTATGTAACCCTTATATAACCCCTATATATGACCATCAGCACAGCTTCCACCAGGATGCCGTAGACCGAGGTTGCTAGGCACTGGAAAAACGTCCCTCAAGGGAGAATAGGGGGGTAATATTGGGATAGTGGAAAAGAAAATGGAAACTACTTTACTATAATAGGGTATATATTGGGGAAATATCGGGATAGTGGAACAGACAATGGAAACTACTATAGTCTAATAGAGTAATTATATATCCATACAAGCGCACCCCGAGGCATCCATAAACTCACAACGAACCCCAGGTCTCAGTTCTGAGGGCGTCGCGCAAGAAAATGAAAACCCCGTAAACTTACAGTGACGAGTCCGGCGAGGAAAAGGAGCAGTAGTGGTTTCCATCAATTCCGAATCTATTTTGATTTTTTTGGGGACCCCACAATCAATCAGGATCATAATCTTTTGAAATAGAATACATAAGGGGTACCTTTTTTTTTGGAAAGGCCCTGCTGCTTAGCCATCTGGGCATACCGGCTTCCTCTGCCGTGCAGCCGCAATGGCCTGCACGCAAGACATGGAAGTTTCGCAATGTAAAGGCGTGTTATATGGGGGTTTCCCAAAATTAGGGGTACCGTTTTGGGGGACCCTATAATAAGGTATGTAATACTTTGGGCAACTACCATATGTCCTGAGGGAGTAGGACCCTTCTTATAAGAACCGAGACCTTAGCCCTGTTCCTGAGAAGCTCCTGTGTCTCAAGATTGCTCTCCTTTCGTGAGAGTACCAGCCGTCCCCTCGTTCCCACCCATCGCCCCATGGATCATAACCGGCAGGCAGTATCAGCTCCGGATCGGTAAGTTAGTTGCATCGAAGAATGGATGCTTCAGGGTGCTGAGCTTTGTTCACCCTTCATCCAAAGCCAACATAAGCTATCCTTAATGCGCAAAGTTCTGCCGAAGTTGTGCATGCCTTAATCAGGGTATTTTTCTCGAAATGAAGGACCTTTCACCATGGGACGAAAGGTTACCCACACTTTTCGGCAGTACACCTCAATTGCACATATCCCTAAACCACATTGATATCCCCTGTGTATATGCTGTATATATACACATACATACATATACATATATACACATGTAATTATATGTGCGACTTGAAATGTGTACGCTGTATACTACATGTCGTCTACTTTTATGCCTGTACACACATGCATCTACACAACCACAAGCCCCCTTTAAAGGTACCGATCATGTTGAGGGACCGCCATCTGCTGCCAGGCTAATTCGTAGACTGAGCCTCCTCGAGGCGCTCTTCCTCGGCTACCTCAAAGACGGGCATTATGCTTAGGATCTATGAGATTCATGGGATCTGGTAGTCTCTGTCTTTGCCTCACCTACCACTCAAAGAAGCCCTCCTAGGATCCCCCTCAAGCTTCATTCCTCTAGATGAAGCAGAAGCTTCGTCTAAAGATGCCACCAACTTGCACAAGACAGGAATGGCGAGACACATGACAATCATGAGAACTACAATTTCTATAGATGGCCAACATTCTTCCATAACCAAACCCACCAATCAGACCACGTACACACCCGTTCTCACTTAAGTCATCCAACAAAACGTTCAAAGGACGCACAGTTTCACAAGTATTCCTGCCGTGATAGGGGCCTGGTCCTCAATGATGTGCGAGATCTCAGCATCTGCACGCTTGCGCCAGGCCTGGGCTGCTCCTTTGAGGCTGCGAGACTCTAGGTCGCTGTTCCTAGCTGTAACTCAAACTCTTTACAGGACTTGGCCTTGTAGCATCCAAGCTGCCTGATGCCTCTTCAGGATGTTCTTCTCTCTTAGTTGGTTCAGCCGGTCGTTTTCTTCCTGCGCAGCAGCGGCGTGCAAATGGCCCCAATGCTATGTGGCTGAGGCTCGGGAGTCGCAGGCAAGGCTTCAGCAGGAACACTGAACATAACACCAGCGTAACCAATTATATGTAGTAGTTTCTAGTTGCATTTCCATTATGCCTATACAACCCATATTACTCCATATATAACCTATCTTACCCCTGTATAGCCTACATTACCCTATATCCCTATATTATCCCAGTATCACCTACCCCCCCCCCCCCAAACCCTAAACCCTAAACCCCCCAACTCCCCCGCTCCCAAGCTTTCGAGGAATGACGTGGCCTTCCGTCTGGCCCGTAGCTCGGTCTGCTTCTTCAGCAGGCTTAGCCTTGAAAACAGTTCACGTTCTTGGTATAATATAATATATCATAATGTATAATAATAATGAAATCTATTATAGCATATTAGAATACATTATAGTATGTTATAATCTGTTGTAATATATTATACTATGTTATAATATGTTATAATATATTGTAGTATGTATAAGTCCGCACACGCTTCAGCAGGGGGATAGAAGTCCCCTTTCCCTGTTCACGCAACTGAGAAAGGAGCCTTTCTTGCTCCCGTTTCTCCTGCTTGCTCTCATACCTCAGTGCATTCCATTTGCGGCTTGGCTGTAACACTGCAACGAGTCTTTCGAACTTGTCCTTACCCATAACCGCGCCGAACATGAAACCAGGTTCAACGGGATGTGCAATTACAGACTTGGCTTGAACAGGTGCTATATACTGCTCGCCATAGCAGTCCCATGTTTTGCGTGGGATCTGTCCATCCACATAACAACGTACAATGTCATCGCTTGCACACAGCAACATCTCTCTGGGAGCTAGGCTCTTCACGCAGAGCCTGGTGCAGGTCAGAACACACAAGCCCTTAGCTTACACTCTCTCCGCATTACCAGGGGGCCTTGCTTTTGTCTGCAGCCAGTTACGCGGATATTCGTCTAGACCCCAGAATGGGGCGATCATCACAGCACTGGAAGACTGCCGGGCAAAAGGGTTGGAGCTCCGCGGCAAGAACCCCTTTGACAGCTTGGATGCAAGAGTGAGCGTTAGTTCTGACATGTTGGCCGCATAGGAACATTACCCACCTGGAGCTGCTCTCGCTTCTTCCTCTCTTCTGCCTTGCGTAGGCTGCAAATTCATGAGCGTGTCTGGGTCAAGGTAGCGGCATCGACACGCAGGCTCTGCGAATGCGTGAATGCGAGTGGCTCACATACTATCCTTGTGCCTTGAATGCATGTGGACATAAAGAAGCGCCTTCTTCCGACGCTCGAAATCCTGCTCTTTGGAACGGATAGCCGCCTGTAAGCAAGGGATGGAAGCTAAAGTAGATTCCGCTCTGCTGTGTAGGCTGAAAAAACTGGAGTGCAAGCGGTCTGGCTGAGACAGTCCTGCATCATCAACCATGCTTCAGTGAAACAGCCAGCCTCTCGCTTCAGCCGCTTCAGCGTCTCGGCATCGAGGTCGTCAGCTCCCATGACCCCTGCAGTGTCCATTTGCAGTTCCAACAGAGGTCCTTCACCGTTTTGGTTCTTATGTCAGGCAACACGGTCAACAGGCTGTTTGTTCTGCTCTCATGTTACCTGCTTATCCTCTAATTGTAAGGCATGCAAAAAGTTCCGGGGCACGCCTCCTCCCTGTGGCGCAGGCCTCAACCGGCCGAAGGGCCACTACTCATTCTTGAAGGAAAACGCGTCGGGACTAAGGGCTGCCAACTTTCCACATGCAGCTTCGAGTGGAGTAGGTGTCTGAGGGTCCAATCCAGCGCCTGGCAACAAGTTTAGGCAGTCTGGCGTACCAGCTCGACTGTGAGCATTCTGCATGACTTGTGGTGACCGTATAGGAGCAGAAAACCCGTACTGAATCTTCTGGAGCTAAAGCGTCCAGCTTGGCTGGAGCACGGTGAGACATTGATGTGGATTAGATTGAACAAATCAAAGCATCAACCTGTGCGTCTGTACTTGTCCTCCTTCCAACCACCTCCGGCATGGTATCGAAAACAATGGGACCAGCAAAGCAACAACCATTGAAGACACCAATAGTAGCGAGAACTAGCAGTCGCAAGGGCTGGCTCTTTGGTGTCAGTCGTCCTGTAAGGCATGGAAGCCAGGACCTCGTCAGATGCAGTTTTTTGGGGGCTTGGGTTGGGATTGAATCCCTTCAAGGGATGATGGAGAGGACTGAGACCCAATATCCGTGCGACCTAGCGCAGCAAAAGCACGGTTTTGGAAGCCACTCGACAAGGACTTTGGACTCTGCAGCTACGGTTACGAAGTTCTATCTTCAAGCGACCAGAGTACCAAGATCCAAGTAGCCTCAACACCCGTATATAACCCCTCCTATAGTAAAGCTCTCTGTCTGTTGGCCTGGGCTGGTTCAGCAGGCCAGGCTCCAGAGTTTTCAAGACTGGCCATCTTTGACAAGTACGCAGCTCTGCATAGTGCGTCTTTAAGAACCAAACGCAAGCCATCACCTAAAAGCGAGCTAAAGGATATGGAAGCAGCGAAGCCCCTAACACACGCTGCCAAGGTCAACAGAGCGCCTCCCAAAGTCCCCGCGGTCTTGGCAGATTCGTTCCGCACCAAGGATGCCTGGGGCTGGACGTTTATTCCCCATTGTTGCGAAGTACATTCATGGGCGCATTACGGATACATGGTCAGGCATCCGGCATCTCTGACCCCTCCAGTGGGACTGGGTGAGCGCCGACTCACCATGGCTGTCGTTGTTGTCAGACATTCACAACTTCACAAAGTACTCACAATCACATGCATGGGGCGCCTTGGACTTCACAGCTGTGGTCGCAATTGGTTTTAGGCTTTGGACTTCGAAAGTGCCAGCAGCCATAGGGATGGGGCACTCAATGTCTCCAACCCCAAGAAGACATTCCCTAGGACTGATTGTACCCATGGTATATACATACATATATATATACAGATATCTATATGTATGTGTATATAATGATATATATGTATCTATATATATATATACATATTCTGTATAAGACGCCTATACATATACAGTATGGTTTTACTGTTTGGTCGGTTTTAGACGTGCCCCAACTCCTGAATCCTGAATTCCGATGAGCTCGAAGGCTGTTGCGTGCTGGTGGGCACATTCTCTTGCTTGCTCCTCTCAGACCCCGCTAAGTGGACTTTAATAAAACGTGATTGCAGTGATGTAACCCAATATACCTCTTAGGTATATGGGAAGATACGAGATGTCATTGGGGGATCTGATGTGTAAATCGAATCAGGGGTGTGGAGTTCGTCTGAAACGCACAGCCTTGCCACCATTATGCTAGGATTATTGTTATATATTATCCTGATTGTGTCTATCTAGATAAATAACTTTCGAACTTTCATCATTAAGACAATTTCTATGGCAAAGCTGGGCCGGGGATAATGCCTATGTCAAGTGCTCGGTTGGATCTTCGGCAATGTGAGGTAATGTCAGGCACAACACGGAATGCTCCACCCAAATGGCTATGACTTCGAGGTCGGCAGGCAGTGATTCTGAGGCTGCTGCAGGCTCTGGCTCTTCATGGAGGAAGTTTCCCTCACTGATCTCGCCATGGGTCTCATCCTTACTAGCAGAAGGCTTCAAGGCATTCACTGCTACGTTACGCATGCAGCCACAGATCAGAACCACGAAGGAACTAAACTCTCATCCTTTTTCCCTGCATCTTTTCCTTGGAGCAGCCGGGCAAGGCCCGGCCTTTGTTGTGGTCAGGGCAATGCGGCGACGAATGTGGCCGAGCCTTCCAACAACCATCGCCTACATAATTCGGTCACACGCTACCTTGTCTACACAATTCTCCAGACCGCGCGTGCGCTGTTCATTGACAGCAGATATTGGCTAAAAATCTTCTACACCTTTGTGTCCTCGGTTGAGGAACAGCAAGGTGCGCCTACTACACTTGCCTTGTCCAAGGTGGTGGAATACTTGTGGCGTTTCAAACGACGCAGCACGAAGAATGCGACCGCAAAACCTCCAATGATGCAGGAGAAGATCACTGCCTCGTACGTCATGGTCAGGAGCATCACCGAGTATGCGAGAAACATCTGCAACCCAAAGAGCAACGCGGCCAAGCCGTCATAAAGGATCCCGGTCAGCTTTCCCTTGCTGGCTGCCATCTCCACCACAAGGTCGCGGATGGTTTGCACGGTCACAATCGCAACGGGGATGAGAAAAGCACCCAAGCATCCGGCAAAGTATTTTCCTTCATTGTCCATCACCCATCCTGGAAATAAGAACAAAATGCAAGGCTGGTTGGGCCCAAAGCCCAACTGAAACCCAGACATCATCACCCCTCCGGACCCCACACAGAAAGCATCACTTGTCGAATTGCTCTCCATGCTGGGCATCACATGGCCATGGTGACCATGATGGCCATGGTCCATTGTGGCAAAAGCTTGGGCTGAAGAACTCAAAACTCAAAGCCCTAGGGAAGCTTGAACCAGGATGGGTCTGCGGCAAACCGCTGTGCGCTGCTTGTCCTGCTACATGTTTAATGACCTTTCCTGCTTCCTGATGAGCGGGCTAGCTGGGCACTGCATGCAGCTCAGGCGGGGGCCAGCCATTGAACGGACTGAGCAAAAAGCGTGGTGCGGTGCCATGTTTCTGCATACATGTTGTCAGCTTGTAGTTTGCTTAACTTGGAGTGCTGATGCGCAGTCCATCTAGCATGTGCGAAATGGATATTGCCCGACTGACGCTCGAAGACTGAAGCACGTCAAGGTGCAAACAATGGGTATGATTTTCTGCAGATCCCACTGCTGTGCCTGTGAATCTTCATGGTCGGGAAGCCTGCAGTCACCAAATCAGGTCCATGTAGTTGCGGATCTATGCATACATCACACTACCGCATGTCACTGTTCTCTCCAAGCAGGTGAGGATTTCTGAGGAGTGCGCAGCATCTGTGGAAGCGGCCTTAGCCCGAGGGAAAGGATACTCAGGAAGTGTGCTGCTTTGCAAAGTTAAGCAGGTCGTGCAAGGTAGACAGTCTCTTGCCCAACCACGACAGTCTTGCAGAGCCGGTCTACTTCCAAACTGCGCAGCATCGCGAATCTTACTCCGGCCCAAGATCTGGACCAGTGGTGAACAATCTAACAAATGCAATGAATCCACTTTACCAATGCGAATCGGTTGACAACGTTGAGATACAGATGCAGGAACCTTCTTCCTGGAGCTGGGGTGCAGACGACAGTGGCGGAGGGGCTGTGGGAGGTCCTCAAAGGCGGACTGCTGCATGGAAGGTGCACTTCAAGTTTTTAGCCACGCCTACAAGTAAGTACTACCTGGCGCCTGGTGCGGAACGACAGGAATCAATTTCTATGGAAATCCCTATATCATTCCCGATCGTAATGGCTGTAGTTGGTTCCGACATTCCCTGCTAAGCACCGGGACATGATGAGACAGAAATAATTCTCAAGACTGCGGTTCTGCTGAGGCTTCGCAAGTGTTGTGCTGCAACCAAACACCATGCGTTCGATGTACCTTTCGGAACCATGTCCACCGCAGCTTGAAGTTCCGTCGCTGTCCATCGCTCCTAGCTCATCAGACGTCTTGTGGTTCTCTGCTGTTTCGACTGCAGGCTTGAAACACTTGGGCGTAGATTGCCAGTAGACGTTCGGCATCCTGTCAGCAAAAACTCTCGACATCTCCTCGGGGTCAACTTTCAGAAGGCCCTCTGCGACAGGCCTGGATTCAATTCCATGGTGGCAAATAACAAGCAAAGCTGGACGAGAATGCAAGCAGCTTACGAGATGAACAGCAGTGCGGATTTGGATGTGTACGGAACCAAGTGGATATGAATTACAAATACTCTACAAGCGGAGGTAGCTCTCAGGCAGTTGCTGCAGTGCCGGCACGAAGGGCTGTAGCTGCGGTAAGCAACGCATCTGCCTCAATGTCTGCAGGCCAGCAGGCTGGCCATCTGAAGCTTTAACGATCATCAACAGCAATATCATCATTACCACCATGACTCATGATCAGGGTCACCATCAGAAGCAGCAGCTATATCATGTAATGTCATACTGCAAATGCTCCAACCTGCAGCGGCTCGGAACCAAACAATGGAAGAACAAAGCAGGCGTCTAAGAGCAGGAAGATCAGCACCGTAAAGCATCACATGAATAACTGCGAGAAGAAGAACATTAACAGCTGCATCAGCGCAAACAATAAAAACAACAAAACCACTGCCACCGTAGTTTGCACCTCTCCCCACCACCCCTACAACGGATGCTACTTCCGCTGCTGCTCTGCTGCTTCAACCGCTGCTGTGTTGTCTGCTACACCTGTGATGATGACGTTCACCACAACCACTGCTACGACTGCAACTACTACAATCGAATATCATTACATCACGCACATCATCGTCCAAACCCGGTTGTTGCGACTTCTATTGCAGTCACCATGACTACCAGTGACCTTGCTGCTTCGTTGTTGAAATCTGAAATCACAAAAAAGGTTCAAGAAGTGTAGTGATCCATGTTGGTGCTTACAAGAAGCTACCTTCAATGAACCATGTGAAAGAAGCTCAACAAAATGAAGCCATGCATCAAGCTGCACCAGCCCAAGCACTCTCAAACCAGTGGCTGTCCAAATGCGTGCTTCTTCTGTCAATTATGATGATGACCATGACGAGGAGGATGAGCGAAAAAGTCTCTTAGGCCGCTGCAGCAGCTGTTCCACAGATCCAGGCTCCTGGAAGCCTGCCACAACAAGGAAGGGAATCCTCCCAGCAGTGTGCATGTTTGAAAATGGCGTCATCCCTATGTCCAACTTCGCTTTTGTCGGAAAACTTGTAGGAGAGCCTTTGTGACAACGGCTGGGTGGCAGTCGTAGCAGCTATCACTTTTTGGTGACGTTTGGCACAGATCAGACCATCTCCCTCCTGGGATACGCTTAATACTGAAAATCCTGCATGACCCTAAGTTCCCCAAACCTGGGAATTATAGTATTCTGGTATACAAAGGTCTTGCAGAATCCTTAGTATCCACTGCATATAAGAAAGAGGCTTCAGGACACGAAGCCTTGACTTCCGATTGAAGATCTGCTTATCATACACAGCTGCACATGTGGGAGCCTTCTAGAGTAGGAGATGTTTTCCAGCGATTTAAATTTAATCAGGGGGTCCAAAACCTGTCCCGTGAAATTTGGCAGACCCTCACATGACGCTGAGAGGGAACCCTCCACAGCCGCTTTGCCATCACAGTATTCCCTGGGACACCACTTTGTGAACACCCCAAAAAGGCGCGTATATAGAGATATATATATATACACATATACATACATAGATGTACATATACACATTTATGATATGATAGTTTCCCTGATGTTGAATGTCTTTTCCATTTGATTCTCCATTATTTGGGGGTAATACCCACAATCCCTGCATAATCCCTCTATAACCCCATATTCTCCCTATATATCCCCATATAATCCCTGTACCACCCACTGTTTTTCTACATTAGCCCTATATCATCCCTATATTATCCCCATACAACCCTATATTGTCCCTATCGTCCATATACTATCTCTATAGTCCCTGTATTCTCCCCACAGCCCCTATGTAGGCCTCACCCCAGGCCCTACACCCTAAACCTCGTCAGCCTTCTAGAACTCGCTGCAAGAAGGAGCCGTCTGGCCATCGATAGCCGTAGCCCTGGGTTTCTTATCCTCACATATAGAGTGGTATTAAGGGATCATAGGGATAATGTAGGGTTGTATACAGATAATATAGGGATGATATAAGGATAATATAAGGATAACGTAGGCTTGTACAGGATTAAAAAGAGATTATATAGGTGTTCCTGGAAAGAGGGGGAACCCACCAGTTTGGACAGTCGACCACACGAATTTCGTGTGAGGACCCCACAGAAAAAGGGAGGTGCAAAAGAGACGCCAAAACCCTGCCATCCTCCATGCGGGGGCTTCCCCAACTAAGGGTACCATGTTGGGGGTCCCCATAATAAGCATTATACTATATTATGCTATTTGGTGTCCCCCTATGTATCATAATATCAGCCCTCCAAAATGGCGGCCTCCCCTCTTAGGAAATTCCTAGAAGTTCTCTTGGTTGTTTCCGTTGTCTTTTCCATTATCCCTATATAACCCCTATATAATCCCTACATAATCCCTATATAATCCCTGTAGTTTCCATTTTCTTTTCCATTATCCCTATATAAGCCCTAGTGATTGGAACCCGAAATGCAACACTCCTATCTTTCCAAGGCTAAGGCTCGCTGCGCAAGCCCCTTTTCTTGCTGACCAGCGGAGTTAGGGGGTCCCCATAATATCTGGAGGTCTATATTTGGGTTCCCCCGCAATAATAATAGTTGGAGATCTATATTTGGGTTTTTTCATTATAATATTTGGAGGTCTATATTTGGGGTCCCCCCCCTATTTAGCCATCTCAGCTATCATGAATGTCGGAATTTGAAAAGACTGGAGCTGGGCACAAGGCAGGATGGTCTTCCTCAGAGATACCGAGAGCCTCTTTCATCAAGTGTATGCCACACTTTTGTCTCTTGTAGGGTATCATGTGTTTGGAGAGCATTCTTATCAGGCAGTGTTGACTGATAGCTCATGCCGAGAATTGTCATCTCTCTTCCCTGTTTGAACACAACCTGAAATCGGAGGATTAAGGATAAAGGATGCATCATCAGGGTGTCATAATATGCTGGTACTGTCATGGGGAGTATGAAGTATGACAGGTGGAAGTGTTTTAAAATGCGGGGAAAAACAACTCGCACCCCCGACCCGGCTCCGACCAGGCCTCATCTACTGATCGAGACCCACACAGGATCTCGACCACTGTGATGCCAACACCTTGGCTTCCGTTACGGACGATCCCTGTGTCAGTGTACTCCCCATGCAGGCCCTATCTTATGCCGACAGTTCTCTGCTATGGCCAAGGAGCCCCAGAGATCAACAGGCAAAGCGTGATACCTTGGCTCCAAGGTTTGACGGCAACTGGAGGAATCACTGCGTCCTACTGCCTTTGCTTGAACAAGTGTGAGACCAGCTACTTTTTGGAAGCATTGATCTGAATGACGCAAGAAAATTCCTGACAATCAATTACGTTTGGACCGCAGCTCACAATGCCAAGCGGCCCCTCACCCTTCAGCACTTCTGGAGCGATGAAGGGCAGCGTCCCACACTTCTGCTGACACAGCACCACTTCCTGGCCATGCTATAGGACACCGGAGGAAATATCATCAAAGGTAGTGGCACCTCGAGGACGAAGGCAAGCTGGAAGCCCGTGAGCTTCACCGTCACCATGTCCCCCGTCTGACGGGAATGGTCAGTGTCCAGAGCTTGACGATGTATAGGAACACATGCTGGCAGCATGCATGCCCTGCAATGCTGGTTTGGAACGGCCAGAGCAGTGGCAATCCCCGTCCTCATGCAAGTCGAAGTTCTCTGGCTTGATATCTCGGTGGCACCTGGGCCAAGCTGGCAAACAACTTTCCTAGCGTTCTACACCATTGGCTGCCACTGCACGGTTCCGTCAGTAAACTGTTCCTTGCATTGTGCCAGTTGCACCGCTGTTGTCAACTGCAAGTGCCCAGGTGCCAAGCACTTTTGCTGCCAGGTGGAGGTGAGAAACTGCCCGGAAGATCTGCTGCAGGATCTGCGACCTTGGAAGCAAATCAAGGCAAGCAGGGCAAGGTGTAGCAAGTAATGCATCAGCTCAAGCCCTGCAGGAAGCTGCCAAAACTAGGTCTGCATGTCTGCAACATTCTGCAACAATGTCTCGAGTGCTGATGCCCATTTTCTTAAAATGCTTCTCTTCTGGTCACAGCGTCTTCATGCAGCACACTGAGCAGTGCGCGTCTTCAGAAAGGACAGTGGCCTGAGAGGAGATGCTAGGCGTCCCAATTTCAAAGGGATGGACAGGTCAGTCTTGCCCTGTTGCATCATGTAGGGGCTTGGTGGATTACAATTCTTGAGAAGCTGATGAGGTTGTCCCTAAGCCAATTTGTCTGGACATTATCATGTCCTCTGACTTCTTGACGTTCCTTGAGACGTGACTGCTTCTCGAAGTCGGCTATCCCTCATATGCGGGGAAAAAAAGGATCCTCATTCTTAAGATTCCTGAGGTGGTGTGCGCCACTGCAAAACAGCATGCATGGGATCCTGTTCAAGCACCTACAAGCCATGTGCGTCTCCAATGGGTGTCATATTCAATTTGAAGGACAAACCTCTTGAGGGAAAACACGCAGTCTGCATACTTTGGCTTAATGTGCTTCATAATTCCAGCTGGCTGGTGCGCCCACCTCCGGTTACGACGTGCAAGACGGTCATGGAGACTGCCGGCGCCGGAGTACCTGGGCATGCAGAATTGAGTTGAAAATTGGAAAGGATGACGTGAGCATATTCGCCAAATGCAAGGTTTACTCGTGCTTCTAGCCTTGTTTGCACAGGACTTTGTTGCCAAGAAATTTGTGGAAAATTGTCTTGCGTATCCTGCCACCTTGCAAGTAGCAGACCAGTGTAGTGGCATGAGAATATCTTCCAAAGTGTGCACCAGTCTGTTTCAATCAAAAACCGTTCACACCGAGATTATGGAATTGAGTTCTGGTCTCCGCCTTCGCCTCCGAAACACTTACTTGTTCTTACCAAGGCTACGGAAAGGGTTCTGCAATTTTGGGGACGTTCCGACGTGCATGACTGCCATCGATTTCACTCAAGTTCAAGGACCGAGATGGATCCTAATCGGTGAATCCAGCATGACACTGAGCTAGCCCACTCCATCCGCAAAAGGAAGTGCGTCCTCGGCCCGCAGACGTGACACTTGCATCCGCAGAATCTGTATCGACGAAATCATGGAAAGTCGAACACTTGTGCACGTAGCACCCAGCTTCTCCCAACTACTTGTAACTTGGCCTGCTGCAACGATCTACGCTATGTGGTGGCCGTATGCCACAGTACGGCTGAGAGACCAGCGGAGAGTGATAGATCTGGAAGAGCCTGTCAGCACTCTGTCAGCGTTGATGAATTAGTACACACTACAGACCCCAGTAGCACAACATCATCAACATCATCTGTTCAGTTATTTACCGGACAGAACTGGTTGTTACAACAGTCAGCATGCCAGACAGTAGCCATGTCAACAAGCCCAACAATCCATGGCCTCTGAATGTTTGGGTGCTGCCACTTGTCGCAGCTGACCATCCACAAGACATCCACCTAGTGTGACAGGTGAAGCTCTCCTGGTCACTACGAAGTAACCATTTGCCAGCAGAATTCAGTTTGGTGGAAGTTGAGCCTCAGAATTGCTGAGGCGGCGACCATGCGCTTGAGCGACATGATTCCGCTGATGTCTCGGATGGTGGACTTATCAACCTTGCATGGGACTGCGGCCCTGAACAGTACCTTCATGACTCAAGAACTTTCAAGGTGCTGGATGCTGCTCTTCTAGCCCTTCATTACGCATTGGTCCATCACCACATGCCCATGGCAGGAAGGTTGAGGTTTGTGATCTACGTCATCGGTCTGCACCCTGCGCGTGGTTGCGTTGGAGTTTGTCATAGCAAGCCCCATCACTGCAGCCACTGCACAGGTCTGGGCTGCCGGGCCAGTCGGGCTACCTCCCGAGTTGCGCCGCCCGAACCTGGCACAACGGGGGCTGGGAACATGTCGCATAGGTCATGTACGTACATATATACATATATATATAGACACAGGAGTAGGCAGGTGATCCTTGAACAGTCTGTCCCCTTGAGTGGCAGTCTTTTCGATGATTTCTTTGATGCCGTTCTGTGCAATGGCCCAGCACTTAGAACCCACATTGCAGGGAGGTAATGACCGCCGGCTTCGGTAAACTGATCTTGGGTGAAAGGAGGTGGTAGTTGCTCAATCGACATGCATGCCCCAGATGCGTCCATCCTCATGAGAGGACAAACTGACCAACGCTTGGGCCTCCCCTCGTAGCTTTGTACCCCAGAATTTGCAAGGGACCGTCGCCTTCATATTTTCCCCGACTGCTCTGCGGCTAGTGCAGCTTAACTGCTTTGACTTTCAGGCTTGGCGGTTCCTGACGAAACTGTGCACCTGGCTCCATATGAAGATACCCCTGGATCCTAGTTCAAACTATAGTCACCTATATTGCAGCTTGTCGCATGCTGACGCCAAGTGGGGAACACGTATGTCTTGTTGAAACTGGTCCTGCCTACAAGGCCAGGGCCATCTTGGCGCCGGCGGTTCAAACGATATACCTCAGCATTGCAAGACACTGATTAGGAAACACAGGGATTCCTCAGGAAAGGACCCTTCTTTTTTTGCAAAACTCCCCATGCTCAGGCCAAGTCCACGCCACTAGGGGTTCTGCGGGAGCTGCCTGGCGCAAACAAAGTCTGAAGCCTGGGCTTCTGCCTCGTCAGCCTCCTGCCAAACCCCTGTCCGAAGCACTGCACCACCCAAGCTTCTGCTCCGCCAGATCTTATGGCATGAGTATGAAACGAAGCTGCAACAGACATCTGCAGACAAGTTGTGGCCGCGCACCGAAGGACCACCCATCAATCTGGTTCGGGATTCCTGTGGAATGACAGGAGAGCTGGGGATAGCTGGGGAGGCCTTTTCAGAACTACGTATCGTACACTTTGGCAAGCTTGCCGGCTCCGCTGGACGGGCTTCCAACAAGGACATCGGCTAATTACGCTTCTTGAGCAAGCTTTGCAGTATGGACGGGACCAGCCTGAGGGACTGAGGAAAAGAGGTAATGCACACAATTAAGCTCAGACTGTAGCTTGGCAAAGAGGTGGCAGAACTATGTAGAACTGCAGAACACCAAGCCTTCTGGAAGATGTCTATCACAAGGTGGGACAACTGGCGCCAGCCTGAGTGCGTCGACATGCTGCATCCATCCAGCACCTGATTTTACCTTGTGGGACTTTTCACGTGAATAGTGCAGACAGCCTGGCATCATTGGATGCAAGGGCCAGGCCTATTCCGGAGGTAGTCCCACAAAAGACTGTCCGTGTGCGCCTGGCAACTTGGCTGCCGTTCAGCATGTGGTCCTCTATTTCAATCAGCTGTCGGAGTTTTGCATACTTGGCTGCGCTTTTTAGCCTTGCTGAGAGTGTGTGCTAGGCTCCAGGACCACTGACCAGAAGGCTTTAAGTCTTTTGGTGAGAGTCTAATCCACTCTTTACACATGTTTATGGTGTAGCCAGTGCCAAAATCAAAATCAAGTGAATGCAGCCCTCCATCTGCTGCAGATGCAGGTGACGTCTGCGGCCTTGAAATACTCCACATTTTGGGCCCGGCGCTTCCTCTCGTACAGAACCTCCGTCCTCAACAAGCAGCCGTGCTCTGCAAAATTTGCTCAAAGCCTACGATGTGCAGATTCCGGGGCCCTGACAGGGTTTGCGCTGCAATCTCAAGCTTGTGCACCTCAAAAAGAAGTGTGCAAATCTTCTAACTCCGCCGTACACCGATCTCATAACTTCTGCTAAATCGAGGAAGCCCTAGTGTAGAGATGCCAGCAAGCAACTAGTCACAGCTAATCCGAAAAAGCTTCTTTGATCCAAGACTAGGGCATGAGATGAATTGCGCACGTACAACATACAACACCTGGGGTTTCCCAAAATTACGGGTACCTCTTGAGGGTCGCCATAGAAGGGGTTGCAGATGATTGTAATATTTTGGAGGTTATATTGGGGTTCAGGTGTTTATGTGGAGGCTACCATCTGAATTAAGCATCGGGCCCACATCCGTATCGTCAATGCCAAAGCCGGACCTTGCGGCCTCCGCACGTTTGGGTTTAGGGTATAGCTTGCTTGCCTTTAGTAGGGAGTACGGGAATGTAATCCCGAAATAATCCCTCTACAGAGTATTCCCTCATTCCCTACAAACCCACAGAATATTGGCGTTCAGGATTTAGAGGGCTTAGGGTCTAATTACAGAATACGAAAACGTCTTCTGCTGCAAGACTCATCAAGCTGCCCCCGGGACAAAGAGCTCAATATACAGACAATGACTTGAAGTGTTTAGGCCTTCACACATTTCATCTCTAGGTTGAAGAGCGCAGTACACAGACAAGGTCATCACTCAACAAAATTCATCCCAAGCTGGTTGGACCATGACTTAAAAACCTGTCATCCCATAGGTTGCTCAGGGCTCAGGACCGTACTCTCCTGAGATGATGCCATCAAGGCCCATCTCCTGAGGATACTCGCCCTCAAACCCGCAGACATTGCCAAGTCATCGGACCACTGAGGCTCTAGCCATCAGATCGCCTTAGCTGCAGTGCCCATATGTGCTCATATCATAGCAGAATGATCAGTGGCCACAGCCTCAGGTGCATCAACTCTGGCTTGAATTTGGCCATGTTCAGACCGGTTGCTGACCACATCGCGCCCATCGTTCGATATGGGATCCACAACAGCGTTGTGGGGCCGAATCTGCCGCAAGGCGGGATCTACATCTGCTGTCATCTGGCTTGGACAGGTTAACATTAGCAAGTCAGGGAAGATTCGCAGAATTGGGCCGTACCGCGACAGGATACAGCTGGCAAGCGCAGCGCAGCATGTTCGCGCTGCCTCCGGGGTGACGGTGTGCGGAGCCCAAATCCTGAACCACAAGATTAAGTTGGAACCACATGCTACAAACTAAATCACAAGTGATGACTTCAAATTAATCTGCCCTAAAGCTGCATCTGAGAACTCTGGCATTGGCGCCGCATCACTGCCCCCCGCGTCCATTGCCTGCGGCGAATTGGATCACGCCGAATTCGAAAAAGTCAGCTGCAGGTTTGAAGCTCCCTGAGATTCACACTTCCGCCTTGGTGCTGCGGCTTATGCTAGGTCATGACCAGTTAATACCGGCTCTCCATAGCCCACTGACTCAGCTTGTACAGTGATTGTGTCAAGTACAGCTGTGGGCATATCCTAGCTAGATTTACTTTGGGGTATCCACAGGGTCTGCGCCTGGACGAAGTCACGAAGCGCGGCCACCTGTGAAAGCGCGGCAGCTGTTTTTCCAACACGCCACAACATTCTTTTGCTCGGTGCCTAAGACATGCCCACAAACCCAAAGACAAACCCTGACTACACCAGCCATTGGCCTGCGCTTGGTCGCTTGGGCTGGCAAAGATGAAGATGGCCCTCCTGCCCTCCGCAAGAGGTCTACTCACTCTGCTTTCCGCAAAGAACAGAAGGCTGAACAGCTGAATGTCCAGCAAGAAACTCTTTCGTCCTTAAGCGCTGGGATGATGCTGTTGGGGTCTTGGCCCTGACATCCAGACAAACATCGATGATGCTGCGAACCACCCATCAGTGTGAGCAATCGCAAGGCCTTACCTTAGCCATGGCTGTCCACATGCTTTGGACATCTGCCAGAGGGCTGATGTTGGCCACGCTTACGAAGTGCACCTTTGCATTGAACAAATGCGTAAGATTCGGGTACTCTGCCTGTGGACTGAAGTACTCAAAGATGATGCGGGGAACCCGCATATCTCATCAGCTCCCCAAAGCTGAGAGCCAGACGCCAGTGTCGAAGTCTGCAGGGCCCAAGCGGAGGAAGCGCTGGTTCATCCATACTTGAGTCATGCCTCAATGCTTATCCAAAGCAAACGACAGGAGAACGTGCTATTTCGGGTTTCTACATTTGAGTTCAACCCCGTTACCGGCCCCCGTCTGGAGAGAGCTTTTTTTAGAGCCTCAATGAGGTCAGGCATCATGAGCAAGGTTCCTTTCTGACGGCGATGCTGCACAAGCCAGCAGCAGTACAGGGGCAATGGACAAGAGTATGTTAGACTGTAACAGACAGACTTGCGGTGTGCAAGCAGTGTGAACAAGGTGTGTGTGTGTGTGTGTGCTCCGGCAAGCCAGCCATTCAACACACCTGTGCCCAGCCTGAACCACCCCAAAACCAATAACGTCGCCCGATACCGCATGCTGCACTCAGGATTACATAGCAAGTGCAAACCATACCAAGATGCAAGCTCAGATTGCTCCCAAGCTGAGTTTTCAGTCCCCGGCCGAGCCAGTCATCAGCGGGAAGCCGATCATATGCGGACTACACGCGGACTATAGAACAAGGACTTTCATGACCCCGGTTCCGAGTCAAGGACCATGGACTTAGTAGGAACTGGAACCTATAGGGTCTGGAAGCTTGTGTGTGTGTGTGTCTTTGTTTTCTGTTCAGAATGTGCTAGGAATGGTAGTTAGCAGGAGGTAAGGGAAGATAATCCCTATACAATCCCGACTGAATATTTTCCGTACTAAGCCCCAATAATACTGCAGTGTTTCATGGCATGCTGCCATGGGGCTTTTGGCTAATGCTAAGCTAATTCACGGGAGCTTACATGTCTCATTGGCTGCTTATGTTGACCAACAACCCATAGGGACAAAGCTGATGCACCGCAACATACACAAGGGTGCCATGGATGAGAAAAGGGAATATGAACTTGATGCAGGCAGCTGTATTGCGATAGCAGGCCATTCAGGACAAGATTCGGGAGTGTTTGCAGGGAAGTACCGTAGTTTGTACGTGGGCATCTCTGTACCAATGTCAAAGGTTAACCCCTGGCCATGCCTTGATTCCTGAGACTTCTTCTAGTCCTCTTCCAGAGCTACTGCAGCCCTAGCCTCCCTATCCTAACATACCCTGACAGTCTGCTGCGAAGGGTGGGCAACTGGGGAGATACCCATGAGACGAGAATTCCCAAGATCTGGAGGAGCAGCACCACGCCCAAGGCGATGGTGAATTGTGGGTCTACCTCAGCTGCAGATGGGCTTGCGGATGCTTGCGGTAGGAGGTGGTGAGGGGATCTATCACCGCTTGAAGCTAAGTAGTTATGGCTGGGCCTGAGGAGGTCGAATTCTCTATGCTACAGGTAATTAGGGGACTTTTCAGACAGAAGACTTTGGGAGCAGTGGCCCTCCCAGTGGCTGCATGCCTCTAAGGAAAACAACAGAAGTCCGATGATAGGATCTAGCTACCAACCGCATAGTTTGTGCCCGCAGAACAAGATTGCCCCAGGCGACGCTCAGCACAAGTCACTATATCACCCCGAGAGATCCCGAGAGCAATACGGGGAACACCCCCGAACACGAAACGGGATGCTTGGGGATGCCTCGCTTGCTGGCTTTTCTGCTTCACGGGTCCATGCCGACCGCTGATCATGTTTGGCATTCTCAAAATTCGGGCTGCGTGTGTCATCTGTTCGTTATGTTCCTTGGACTCAAGCAACGCCTACAGCAAGCCATCAGCTGGTGACCAGTGGGCCCATCGCGGTGACTTCAGTGGCCAAACGGTACACGCAATGTAAGAATGCAGAGCAGCGTCAGCAAATGATGCGCGGAAGCTGGCTGTACAGATTCTGCTTGTTGCCCTGTTGGCTTGCTAGGGTTTGAATGTCAAGACAGCTATCCTGAAGACTGTCGGAAGCGTAGCAGGATGGTAAGGCTCCTGCCTGGGAATAGCTGAAGATGAGCACTCCAAATGCTACAAGCCTCGCTTGCACGTAAGGGGGGGAGGGTAGGGTAATTAATGTTGGGATAAGATAGGGTAATATAGGGTTCATATTGGGATAATGGAAAAGAAAATGGCAACTACGACATTACAATAGGGTATCTGTTGGAGGTATATGGGACAGCAAACTGACAGCGCGGCAGACACATTGAACCCTCGGGGAAGAAACCTAGCTTCACGGATGGAAGCCAAGCCCCGCGCAGGAGAAAGCGACCCACCAGGACAGCAGCGTAGTTCTGCGAAGGTTGGTATGCGGCTGTTGTGTCGAAGCTATCTGAGCTATAGTCTAAACTTCCAGTAGCTCATCTAGATAGATGATGACAAAGAAGCACTTTCATTAGGAGCAAACTAAGTAGGATGACAAAAGCTCAAAACATGTGCAGTGAGAAGCAGTGGCAATATGTTGCCTGTCGCGACATGAGGTAGCATATGGCGCAGCACATCAGAAGTCCAGCAAAGAAGGCTGCCCACCTGGCTGCAGAAAGCGCGGCCCTCTAATCCAAAACGATAGAGCTTCTACCACATCATCTTGCTTCCGTGTGAGTCTTGACAGCACACAGGGACACCACGTGAAATTTGTGGCTGCTCAGAAAAAGCGCCAGCTGTACGGCGGATGTACCTGCAATGAAGATGTCACGGCATTGTCTCTGACGATTACTAGTTTGGGGTGGAAGCTCATGGGAAAAGGCCTTCGAATGCAGTGATGCCTTTAATATCCCGCGATGAACATAATAAGCATAGGTGTTTGAGCTTGGTAATCTACTTTGACAGTTCACTGGACCTCGAGCTGTCTCACTTAACGGCGCAAAATTTACGATGCCTGTCAAAGCTACAAACCACTAATCCTTGTGCTAGCAGCAAATAACACTATAAGGTATCTGGCATTATTTGGAGCTCTCACAGCTCTTGCGGCAGTCCATAGTCATAGGGAAGTAACAGAGTAGCTGAAGGTGATAGGCTGGAGGGCACCAGCCAAAGCAGTGCCACTGCCACACCGGCCGTGCACAGCAGCAGGCTTTGCGCAACCTCGCTGTCTGCGCCAGAAAGGGGTTATCACGGCTCACAAGCAGGCTGCTCCCTTTTTGCACATCTTCAGGGCACGCTAAACAGTAAGCCAACATCGTCTGAGGCATGCACAGTAGGGTCCACAGCTCCGATCCGCAGCAGGGCCCAATTGGCCGCCACTGAGACGAAGGTGAGGGACAGGAAGAGAGCGATGGCCTGTTAAACACAGAAAGGAACGAGAAAGGTCCACAAATGCCTGTGCACATCTCACAGCATGGAAGGATTCCTCGTCGACGAGCCACATTAGCCCAGCGCAGGCTGCACAAACGGCCTGCAGCTGATTGACACCACTGCTCTAGCGCTTCTCTCAGCGCTCTTGTGGCAAAAGACTTCCTGAAGTGCTCTGCCAAGCCCATGACGCAGGCCCACAAGTCGTTCTGCACCATCTGCGTGTAAAGCATGGTGCCCAAGGAAGCCACACCGGCCACAGCCTTGCCAGCAAAGTTATCTTAACTTGTTCTTTCGCAGCGTCACAGGTCTCACACGCAGAGCAAGCCTAGAACAACAAGCCTTTTTGAAGGCTTGACTGAGTTTGGGTGCATCCGCCAAGCAGCACATGAACAGCAAGGGAGAAAGACAATCCTGCTGAAAGTCTGCACGATAGCTGAGGCAACCACCACCAGGATCAACAGAGCGAAGAACCATGGATTTTGAGCCTTGCTGCCTGGAGGACCTGATTCACTGACCAGAGTCTTCAGTCTTCATCCCAACGCGACGTGTACAAACATGCCACAAAATCCTGGGCATGCTCAAGCTTTTTTCAAAGTTCCTAGCTTAATGCATTGCACTCAGAGTTGAGAAGCCGTTGACTCCATCTGATTTACTGCCCTGTCACCTTGGGGATCCAGGGCCCCCGATCCCCTCAATCTGTCGCCCTTGCAACAGCCTGTACTCAGGCCCACACAACTGAAGAGAGGCTTGCAGTGCTTCGGATGTTCGGTGCCGAAGGGGCAGTAGTGGCCCTGATGGGAGTTTTTCGCGCAAGAAAGGCTTGAAGCTGTCAAAGCTCTGGTCTCGCATCTTCATACATGCTTTGCGGGCGGCACATGTGCTCCCGAGTAATTCGCGCAGCATGGAACTCTTTGAGATATAGCAGTCCTCTGAGAATTGGAATGAATAAATTCAGTGTCGCCGCCATGTCCCACAGCAGCCCCCTTCCGGTGATTGTTCTGCCCTTGGCCTTGGGGCACTCAAGATCCTCGCCAGGTGGGCAGAAACGTCCAGCCGCGCAGGCCTCAAGCGAAGATTGAACCCATTGAAGCCCCATTGCAGCAAATGAGTCTTGATGGCCTGTGGCTGTTGCGCACCCCTCGGGCAGTTTCCACCTGCTGGACAAGGCCTTACCTTAGCCAGCGATTGTCAGGAACAGCTGCATGTCGAGAATGCTGCAATTACAGGAGCTGAATCGAACAGGTGACATTTAAAGGTGGACTCTGGATCACTGGAGAGAGCTTCAATGGATGTCTACTGCGCGGTGTGACGAGTCATGCATCACCCAGCAAATCTGGCATACTGATGCCCCGCCGGGGTTACCCGCTCAGTTCCCAAGTTCACGCCACCTGATATCGCCGAGCAACATCTGCTGCTGGTATGGGGCAGAAATATCCCTCCGGGCAAGCTCCTAAGTTGCGCAGGCGCTTTCTTCTGTAAAAGGATGTTCGCAGGCTGGCCGTAGCGAGACTGAAGGCAGAGTGAGTGTACAAACGCGCGATGCTGAAGAGAGTGGCTCAGGATTCAATTTCAGGATTTGTCAGCGATTGTGAACAAGAGAAGTCAAGATGCCTTCTGCATGTCTTGAAGCTTGCTGAGCCCCCAGAGCCGTCATGTCGCGCAAACCGATATCTTCAGGGTTAAATAAAATTAAGAATCAAGCCACAGACAGAGATTTTGGTGAAGGCTATTTTGGTGAAGGCTATTGTGCCAGCTGCCCAAACTGCACTGATTGTGTTATAAGACTTTATATGTAAACAGGCCTTGCGCAGATGATTTCTGAAACAATGCTGTTTCTTGACTTTCCAACGCCACGTGATGCATACTACGCTCCACAGAGATACTTCACGAGCAATGTGGAACTGACATTTGCGCGGCATATTTGTCGTGCTACTTGAAGTCTCTAGATTCTGAATCTGATCCTGCTGTGTGCAGACACTGCGGCTGTCTTCCAAGCCGGTGCCCACTGGACAGTGGTCGCCTGCGGGCTACTAGCTGGTGGGGAATGCAGGAGCGACAGTAGTAATAGAGGGTGGGACGCTGTGGGG
>CAJNIZ010042783.1:0-25411 GCA_905231905.1 Symbiodinium pilosum
TAAGCAAAAACCCTTGGACGCTTGCGACCGGGTGGTCCTGGGGTGGGATTCAGCTTTCGCGCGGCGCGCCGCCCACGACCCCCAAACCCTAAACCCTGAACCCTGAACCCTGAACCCTGAACCCTGAACCCACTCCTAAAGCGGTGGCAACCGGCCTCCGACGCAGGCAACTCGGCTTCGTCTTCGACCTCGACGCCTTCACTCCTGGGTCCACCAAAACAGCTGGCAGTCTATGTCATAGCCCAATGTACATAGTACACACAGAAGATATATGCATGTATATATATATATATACATACACCTGTATAGAGCATGATGTAATAGGGTCTACTAATAATCATAATCTCAAAGCCAGAAATTAGCCAATTTGGCGTCTTTTATGTAGACAACCATTTGAGGTGAGGTCGGTTGAGGTCTTTTGATTTGGCCAACGCCGTCGCCAGGGTTTATAAGGCTTATGTTTACTGCTGCTTGGGCTGGAAGGCATTGAGCTTAAGGCTTATGGTGGAATTCCACAAGGTCTACTGGTTTTGGACCTCAAAAATGGGGGTTCGAACCCCCCAAAATGTGGGGTTCATGGATGAACTTCTCCTAAAAACCTTTATGAGCGCCCTTTGTTCAGTTGCTTGGTAGACCTGCAAGGGGTCTGGGGTTAGTAATCTCTTTCTGGTTTGCAGGTAATCCCTCTGCACGCGCCTGGCGGCACTATAGTCCGCCAAGACGACGCCCACATGCACACTCACTACTCTTCCACAAGATTCATGAGTCTACCCTCAAAAAGGGTTTAGGCTTTCTTGGGTTTCGGTTGATGAAGCAGGGGCAACACGCCCTATCCTCCATGTACTCTTCTGGTCAAGGCTCAGCTGTGGCGATGCCATCATGGACGCGGCGGAAGGCTGCAAGTCGGTGTCCCCCAACTTTGGCTGATTTGGAACCCCAATGTAAGGTTTTGTGGGGATGAGGAGGAGCATGGCCGTTTGAAGGGCATTATGGCGAGTATGGTTCATTTTGCATAGCGTATGGGTAGCATGGCATACTTTTGATCATAATTCTCAATCAGTTCCAAATCAGCCTGGCAACGGACCTCTACAGATGCTACAAATGGCTCCGAGCATGGTACCTGCAACAGGGCCGAGTACATTACATAGCAACAGTCGATGAATGGCCACAAGCGTGGCAGGAGTCCCCTCCTTGTAAAAACAACACCCCAAACACTCAATATTTCTCTTCTTATATAATATATAGATATACATATACATATCTATTTATTTATATGCATGTCCTGCATTGAGGGTATCTGTTATTAGGAGGTGGGCGGGTTCATTATTGTAGAATGTAGAGATATAACTGATAAAGGATGAGGGGTGGGAAAGAAGAGGGGTAAGGAAGATGGATAAGGAGGAGGGGGAGCGAGAAAGCAAGCAGCACTTCTTGCCACAAAGCACGACTCAAACGCACAAAGACCGTGAAAGGAGCTGAGCCTGGAAGCCCTCGAGCTAAGAACTCAATCTTACGTCTGACAACCTTTCATGTTAATCTCACCTGGAGTCTGAACCTTCAGGCGTCCGTCTAACTCCTCGGGATTTACTGGGGGCTGAGGTCCTCCGGAAACAAGGGTCACTAGAGGATCACTACAGGGTGACTGCCATCAAGTACAGTATGGCGATATAGAAATACCTCAACGCCAGGATTCCAGCAACCCCAAACTCTAACCCTGAACCCTAGAAATCCCTACTCCTAGCCCTGGACTGCCCTGGGCACCTACTGCCCTGGATGGCCACCACCACGCCACAGGCGTCGTTCAGCTCTGGGCGTGTCTCCAGCCCGCCAAGCCTGTCTACACAGCGTGCTGAGCTGCAGTGGCTCCCCAAAATGCCCAGAAAAGTGCTGTGTGGTTACCACAAACTATGCAAAACAGAAAGCTAGGAAATGAAGGAGTAAGTATCGATCACGTAGGGGGACCAGCTCACATAGATTGAGGGGTCTGCGTTTGGTTGCCCCATAGGGTTTGGGCTGAATCAGTCTGGAGCACAGTTCTTGCTTTGGTGGATACACTAAAATTTTTTTGTCAAGGACGGCCATCACTAAGTAGGATTAACGGCCTACAGGAATGCCAAATCTTGCGTGCTCCGAGTTCCGACCTAATGACAGGAAAGTGATTTCTTGAAGTTGTGGACGCCATTCTTGTCGTCTGTTTATCACATGAATTCCTTACTGGGGTAGAGAGACTGGGTTGCGGGTTTTGGTGTATAAAAAATCCATATTAATATGTTCATATCAGCATTAATATATTCGTACTAATATTAAAATTGATATACATATATATATATAGCGTATGGGTTCCGTGTTCAAGTCTGAGTCTTCTGAATGGGTGCGTTGCAAGGGTCCGGGTAGCGGTTCGTGTTCTGCCACCCACCCCCTACCTGCATTGTCACGTAGCTGTAGGGATCCTAGCTCGCATTTAGGGTTTCAATTCAGGGGTTTAGGGCTTAGGGTTGCTGTCCTAGTGGAGATGCGATACAAAGCCTTCAGTCAAGCCCGTTGCTGTAAAAACGGTGCAGAAAGGCGCGATCCGTTTTTGTGGATCATCCTACCCTGGGGCTGTAAGTCTGTGAATGATGCCTACATAGGGCCCTAAGGTCCCTGCATATTACATACAATTGCTTATCTAAAGCCCTATAATGGCTATATCAAAATCCAGGAGGCCCATAACTGCCATGGTTTCAATTAACAAGCTTGGGCGCGAGACACGGAACCAGCAGCTAAAAAACACGAGAAGCCCTGGATTCACCCAAGAAGAGACTCTTGCAGCCTATAAGCCATAATTACACAGTAAACCCTACAACCGAGGTTGGTATGTTGCGAAGAAATAGCCTTTTCTATGCAAGTAACTACATGACAGGATAACCCCAAAAGCCTGCGCCCTGAGATTTTTTGAAGGCCGGGAGCCCGACCGAACGCGAGTGCCCACCTCAATCGTTGGCCTGGCTATGTTCTTACTGGTTGTTACAGTAGTAAGGAATGGAGCAAGGGATCCCTGAAGTAGCCCCGACATAATCCCCTTTTGAAATGCATAAAAATTTGACTTAAGGTGTTGGGTTTACGATTGAATGGAGGCTTGGGATTTTGGGGTGTACCGCTCAGGATCTATGGTCGGCCTGGCATCTTTCAAAGTTGCGCTTACGCGCTCCTGGCGACCCTCTCCCTGCTTCGGGTTGTGTGCTCCGCCGCAGCTAGTAAGTGCGTGAACACTGCTGCTGGGCGCCTGCCTGCCCGCTTGCCTGTGCGGCGAGTCGATGTGGGCGTTGCGCTTGCTGGTGCTTGGCCGCAGTTAGTGGGTCTACGAGGTAAGCTTTCTGACGGCCCTGCATCCTTCCAAACTTTCATGCAGAGTTGCTAGGAGCAAGCTGAGTTTGCACGAAAACCATGGTGGATTCAATAAGTGGTCCCCAACAGTGTCTCCAATGTACGACTATAGAGGTTCCTGCCAGGGAGCCACATAATCTCCGGCAAGCGGTTTGAGGTTTAATCACATCCCCCTTCCGCCAAGAATGAATGCCCCCAATATAGTACTGCGTTTAGAATGGGAGCAGTAATTGTTCTCGGGAGTGGGGGGTTGTTATCAGGGGAGAGCACTAACTAACTAGAAAGCACGCTTTTTTGCTAGTGCTTCTGCAGCTAGGGGTAGCATTAAGTAAAAAGCAAAGGCTTAAAACACTAGTTCTCATTGCCGCCAGCAAGCAGGAAGCCTTGATTTATCGGTTAATTCCCAAACCATGAAACCCGCAAATTCAAACCCGTGTTCCGATCGAGAAGCCCTCAACCCTCACACTCTGTACGCAAACCCACGAAAAGCCCAAACCTACCCAGGTCCTAACCCCACCCAGGCATGCACTTCACTCTAAAGCACCCATCTGTCCTCGCTGCGCTCCGTTGTGGATTTGGAGCGCTGGATGGCCTGCATGTTCCCGTGGCCCCAAGGCTTGGGGCTAGATTAATCAGCTTTGTAGCCATGAACATGAATGAACCCAGCGCCTCTTCCACATGAGATCTGAAGTAGACCCGCGACAAGGCAAGTTAGGGGCATCCGCATTTGTCAACATAGGTCGTTCATGATCCTGAAGACCCAGGGCGACGTATACAAAGCAACTTATACTCAATTATACTCCCTACATGTCCACGTTACCGCATGTCCAGAATAACGCCTTGACGCGCTCGACTGAGTCGCGGCAGATGTCCTCATAGGGATTACTTCAGCTTCAATGCTTTGGGGCTCGGGCTTCGCGCTCTAGGGTGCAAGGTGTCAGGGTTTGTGGTTGAAAGCACTTGGGGCTGTGAGTTTGTGTAAATTTTGGGTCACTTGTCACATAAGCACTGCCTTCTTTGTATGCCTTTTCTGTTTTTTGGATATTAATCTGACTAAGCGCCTCATTGCACGTTTGTGCGGTTTTCAAAGATCTGCAGCCTCAGTGTAGCATGTTTCTTATCAACTTTTCAGGGCTCTACTATCCCGTCTGTAGGAATTTAAAATATTCGTGACGGAAACTTACGGCACAGGCTCCAAGAGGACCCGAGACCCTCCAGTCTACTGAAGGCCACCGGACCGGATTTCTTGACGCTAGCAAACTACTTAGGAGACATACTGGTACCCACTTCATCAGACAAGAGCGGTAGCAATTGAGTAGCAGCTCAGTCCTGGATTCTGACTGACGGGCCGAGATTTGATTGTCTTCAAAACCTTCCTGGTGCACCCGGCGTAATCGCGCCCGTACTTCGCACAAGGACCCTCAATGAACATGCAGTTGCAGCCCCAATTGTTTGATATGCTCTGATTCACCTATTTGCCCAAGCTTTTCTCTGGCATCATTTGCTTTGAAACCAAGAAGCTGAAGGCTTAACATTGGGTCTTGCCCCCACCCATTTACAGTGTATAAACAGGATCACATGAAGGGCTCTATATGGTTACACTGTCAATATTATCCAACTGTTCATGAGTGGTGGCAGTATCCAAGCTTGGGCCTGCGTCTTGGGCGAAATGCCTACACAAACGGACCCATCCTCCAGCAAACCTACATGAGGCTTCCCAACACAGGTGACACAAAATAGACACTAATTTTCTTCTATAAGCAACATAGAAGGGACTCTCCCAAAACGCCATTAATCTCTGGAAGGCCCGTAGAATTTTAGACAATGCTGCAGCTAAAATTCAGGCTAGAACCTGCAGCTTATGGTAGCTCCTACTTTCAAGTAACAACAACACCAATAAGAACATAAATAAGAATAACGCAAATAATCAAAACTTTAACAATAAGATTCGCACAGTTAAGACTACAATAACAACACTAAGAACATAACAATACTAAGAACAATGTATCCACTAGTGTTTCTGGCATCTGCTTTCCCAAGCTTTACACCTGGCCATCTGTAACTGTAGTTCAACCCGAAACCCAACTCGTCGGCGTCTATACCCCAAACTCCAAAGCCTCCAAACTCCTGAACCCTGAGCCCGTAGACGCTATGTGGCCGACACCCCTTCACCTGAACATCCCTACATATCCCTGTATCCCCGTATGCTTCTCCCCCAATGTAATCCCTAATGCGCAACTTTTTCAGCTTGTAACTCAAGTCCTGGAAGCAACATCAGGCTCGACATTCTCTGGCTTCAGTGCCTGCACAAGGACTTTCAGGAATCCGCTCAAACATGTTTCCCTAATACAAAGCTTGTGTAGGGACAGCCAAAGCTGATTGTAAGGAGTAACCTAGGAGCTGGCATAGCGGGAGGTTGGTACGTGAACCCGCAAGGATTCTCCTAAACGCTCCCACACTTCCAGCGCTGTATTCCAAAACATCCTAAGCTTTAAAGTCTAAACCCCTAAACCCTAAGCTGTATAGACTATGGGATCAAACCTTGCAGTTACAATGCCTCTGGAAGTCTTATGAGGTTTGTGGGATTTGGCGAAGCTACTGCTCTCAACTTGGCAACTTCTATGAGGATCATGATTTTTCACGGTACAACCAACATAGGGGGACCCGTGCTATTCTAACGAAGCTCTTCCTGTAAACCCAATAATAACAATTATACTACTACACATCAGACAAAGTCTGAGCACGGGTTTCCATCGTAGACTCCCGAACTCTAGACCACTACAGCCCTGTACATGAGTCCCAACCCCTCAGTCCCTAATGTTTAAGGTCCCCTCCATTCCCAAACCATCAGTACGTGAAATTGAGCCCTTTGCGTCACTCTACAACCCAAGCCACGAACCCCAACCGCTAAGTCCCCTAAACCTTTAAATCCTCTAAATTCTAAACCCTAAAACCTTAAACCCTGAACCTGAATTCACCTAAATCATAGACCCCCAAACCCTAAACCTGAAACACCCTAAATCCTACACCCTAAAACCCTAAACCCTAAGTCCCCTAAATCCTCCACCCAAAAACCCTAAACCCTAAACCTGAAATCCCCTAACTCCTACACCCTAAAACCCCTAACTCCTACACTCTAAAACCCTAAACCCTAAACCTGAAATGCTCTACATCCTACACCCTGAACACCCTGAACCCGCCTTGATGGTCCCGGCTCCAGGGCCCGAGCTTAACTCCACCAAGAGCCGACCCTCCTCCTGACACGAACTTGGGGCCATTTTTACAGGGGGTGTATATAAGGGGATATAGAGGATAGGGGCCTAGGAATTTGGGTACAGGGCGTGGGGTCAAGGGTCTAATGTCCTGGATTTGCAGTTTTGGGATCAGCTCGGAGGGTCTAGGCTTAGGGGCTTGGGGCTTATCTATACTTACATTGCCCTTTGTGGCTTCGAGTTCCGCTTTTGAAAGGATCTATGCCAAAGACTCATAGAATGTTGCTACATTGAAAGTTGAAAGGTGTAGGTATTAAGTCTTAGGTGGTAGCAGTAGCTTTGCTGCCACGTTTCCAGTCTTGGCCAGGCAAGAAATGGTAAAGGCAAACCAGGGCAACCAATCAGTTGGTTTAGGGGTTTAGGGTTTCGGGTTTAGAGTTTAGGGTTTGGGGTTGAGATACTTCAGGGGTTCTCCTATGAACTCAGATGTGAGTGGTCCTTCGTGCCAGAGAAATCACACAATTTGAAGGCTCCTATGCCAGAGTCCTGAATCAAGACCCCAAATGGGCCACACAAACATGAGGAGGGAATGATATGGGTTGTTCTCAAAATTATTAGCCCTTCTGGTTGTAGATTATATTATTGCACCTGATGTTTGGGGGTACCAAAATGGGGGCCACATTTTGGGGACCTACCCAAAGGTCTGTAGGGCTGGCGAGACTCAGCCCCAGGCGTGTAAAGAAGCTCATTGCATAATCTAGGCGTATGAAATAGGACGAGCTCCGCATATGACAACAGTCTACATAGTTTAGTTTACAGACACCTGCTGGGTTTACTGGAGGGCCCATCTAGGGAGCTTCATGTCTCGTAGGTTTATTCTCTAAGTCCCCCTGCTTCTTCAAATCCAACATCCCGGGCCAAACATCAGAATCACTTAGAGGATTTCTGAGCTGGATGATATCTTAAGAAGCAGGCAGCCTCATCACCTCACTCAATCAACTGCCACATGGGGATAACCCCAAATCAATATGGTACGGGTCTGTATACTCGGGTTTCCTAGTGCAATACTGATCCCTAACTTACATTTTCCTTCTCTTGCTTGCAGTAATTTGCATGCGTGCCTTGCCAACCAGGATGCCACTGCTGCCATTCCTGGCTGGTGATGAATGACAGAGGAATTTCAATAACATGGGAGAATTTAGGCTTCGCCGAATGGAGAATATAAGCTCCTCCTTGCGGACTAGGTGTGGACTGCTTTGAGATGCCTATCTTCTTAACGCCCAGCGCGACTACACTCTCAAGAATAGTGAGAAGGAAACCTGTGGCCCAAAGCCTTGGTAGGATCTGATCAGTTCCCCTATTCAACTCTGTGTTCAGTTGCTTCAGTGGCAATGAAACGGTGGCAAAACTGTGTCCCTTAAGGCACGTGTCACGTGAGCTAAAACCCCAACCGAATAAGAAAGGCCCAGGCAACACCGAGTGCAGCTCCTATCAACTCCTAAATCTTGCCCGTTGCAAGTACGGAATGCCGGATTGGAAAAGAATGTGGAAACCACCATGACTACCAGGAAGATCTTAAAAACATCGCAGTGGCCTTTATGCAGCAACTTCAGTACAGGAACCACCATCTTGACAGAATTGCATATCTTATTGAATATGTGGTTTTTACTCAGAGTCTACTGGCCAGTAAGTCCCTCAGCTTCGACCCTGAACCCCTCAACCCCGAACTCAGCACCAAATCCCCAACCCCTTAAACTCCTAAACTCTAAACCCACCCCAACCCTCTCAGACCTCTGAACCCCAAAAGTTCCAGGCCCCCGGCAGATGCTTCGCCCCAGTGAGACCGTCGATCCTCACCTGGGTGGCTTTCAACATCTGGTGCTCTTAGGAGGTTAGAGGTTTGAGGGTTTTTCTCTTAACCCTAAACCCTAAACCCTGAACCCTAAACCCGAAACACTAAACCCTGAACCCTAAGCCCTGAACCCTGAAGCGTCAACCCCATGGATCCCAATAGAACCCCTATCCCGGAATATCCCCACGTGCTTTTGGGTGAAATATTTCTTTGAACCCGCCCACCTGGCAGCCCTCCACCAGGCTCGCCCGTGACTCGGGTTTTACCTCGCTCCTGGCTGGCCTGGGATACAGAATCAAGTTCAGGGTTTGGGGCTCGGGGTTTACGGTCAGGGTTTCGGGTTTAGGGGTTGTAGGGTGTACGGGTTGTAGGGTTTGGGGTTGGGGTTGGGGGCTTTATGGATTTGGAGCCTCAGTGGTCAATTCAAGAATAAATTGGGTCAGGCTCCCGCCCTCAGACCCAGTAATAATGATATGGGGCGCCTAGTGAGGGCAATTACCTCGTTGGTTCTTACCTTAGGGTTTAGCTTTGGCTGGCTCAAGGTGTCGGGATTCAAGCCCAAAGTGCAAGGATCCTGAGGCTTTTACCTAGACCTTCCAATGTAGTACCTTTTTGGTAGTCCTAATAAGAGTCCTAATTCAAAAGCCATAACAAACTCAAAAAGGAACTACATTGGAGGATCCAGGTAGGGATTTGGCTTCAGAGTTGATTCGCAGGAAGCATAAGCGATGGAAAAACACATGGAAACGAATATGTTTACAACTTCAGAGACTTATGTTACAGGACCCTAAGCCCCAAAGCGTGCTTGGAGTGAATCCTGAAGTTGGCTACCCAAACCTGAGCCACATGGGCTCCAGTTAAGGGTTTAAAGGGTCTCGGGAGCAAGAGAAACATGCCAACGCCGCTTTGAGATGGGCCTCTCTTAGGTTGCCTCTCAAGACACTGATCCATACGGAAAGGACCCCGCCAAAAGGGACCTCCTAGATTTTGGAGATCCTCAGCCCGAAAGCCTATGTATCCCTATGTACCCCCGCATATCTCTTTATCCCTATACATCCTCATACATCCCTTTACAACCCTATGTATTCCTATATAACACCTTCAAACCGTCAAAACTGGTGAAAAGAAGAGCCCAGCGGCGAGGGTACGGAGGCAGGAGCTGGAGCCTTCAAGGGTGGCATCTCATCCTCATCTTCCTCGGGACCGGCACCTGGCCACCCCAAGAGGAATCAATGAATGTCAAGGACCATATGCAAGCTGCAGCTTTTTTTTTGGGGGGGGGGCCTCTTAGCATTTAGGGTTTAGGTTTTGGGGTTGTTTAGGGTTGCGGGGGGCTAGGGGGAGCTTACATATGGGGCTCTGGGCGTTATAAGATCCAGGATTGTGTGCGGACCCCTAGTAGACTGCCTAGACTGCCAGCCGCATAATGCTACAGTCCCCCTTAAGTAGATGGAATATGGCTTTGGGTATATTATAATAAGATCCCCATATACCCCATATTCTATCTACTTAAGGGGGACTATACACTTACAAAGCAGGAAAGCCTTTTGTTAACATCGTCGTGAAGAATCGGCTTACCACCCTGATTTTTACTATGCTGCTTGCTTCTCTCGGTCAAAATCTCCAGGCTAAGCCGTATCAAAGCAGGTTTCCATCTCCCTGGTGGTTACCAGGACCTGGTAGAATGGAGTTGTTCGGATCATATTGGGGCGGGGGTGGCTACTGCAGGGACTCCTTCCTCCACTGCTTTCTTGTTTCTGATTTTGACAAGCGCCATCGTCGTCATACTGCTGCAACTGCTTTACTCGTGTTGCTGCTCTGCTTTGGGATCGCAATGCTTGTCATTAATGTCGCTGCTCATGGGATTCCTCCAGCGTTCCTGCAAGACTGAGAGAAACCCTGAACCGTAAACCCTGACCCTATACGCACAAAAAGCCCTATAAAAACCTAGGACCTAAGCCCCAGCCCTACCCTCCTCCACTTCGTAGCTCCAAACTGCCTCGACCCTGGCCACGATGATTCCACTTGAAGCCGCCCTGGATCTCATTGACAGACCTTCCAAATTTAGGCAAGGGTGGGAGTTTTGGGTGCAGGGCTTCAGGGTTTTGTGGTGGATTTCAGGGTTGGGATGACAGGAGCAATGAGTCTGGAAGTAAGGACGTGGAATGCGGGGTTGGAGCTCTTTCGGAGTTCAGGAATTTGGTCTGGGTTGCAGCTTTCTGGATGTAGGGCACTTTTCAAGAGTCATTGACATTCGGTAGGTAATCCGAGTATGGATCACCATGGCCCATCACTTCTTCCGTCCCCACAGTACTGCTGTCATGTGATTCGCTCTGGAAGAGCCTCTCCGAATCAACCCCCCCATACATAATAGTATGATTTCATTTTCCATTATTCATTTTTCAATTTGATTTTCCGTTATTGGGTCAAAGTATATTCATATCGGGGGTAATACGCCCAAGGGAGGCTTCGTGTGGCTTGTGAAGAAAAATGGCTGCTCTTTTCCATATCTCACGCCACGTGCCTTGGCTTCTGGTAGTGCACCCGAGGGCCGGGGTTGGCTGAAAAGCCACTGACTCCTAGGAAGGGCAGCAGCAAGAGTTACATTGGGGATTAAAGGTTTAGAGCTTGGGGATTAAGGGTTTAGAGCTTATAGGGATTAAGGATTTAGAGCTTAGGGATTAAGGGTTTAGGCTTCTGGTCCAGACTTTGCATCCACGAGCAATCTTTGAATTGGAGCATGCCAATTATGCGCATTACAACTGCTGGTAACTGCTACTGTGCGTGGGCAGTATTCACAACTGTTGGGCTTAGGAGTATGGGGCTTACAGTTTTGGGAGCATCGTCGCCAAGACTAGTCTCCTAACACCAAGAATGACCGAAATGATGATGGTCATGAGCCATTGTCATGAACATGATAGGAGGAGGAACTGGCACAATACGTGCATTCAAGAAGAATGTGCGCAATCTGAGTGTTGCCACTACTGATCATGGAAATCAATCATGGGCAAAGGATAATCGAGCATGCCATGAGTACGCCAAACCAGTTCAGACCACCCTAAACCCTAAACCCTAAACCCTAAGTACCCCAAATTCCAAGGGCTCAGGCCTCCACCGCTCATGTTTCCATGGGCGTAGGCAGCTTAAAGCTAGCAAGATGTTCGGTCGAATCGCCGCAGCAGTTGTTGTTGTTGTTGTTGTTGTTATCGTCGTTGCTGTGGTGGTGGTTGTTGTTGTTGTTGTTGTTGTTGTTGTGGCGTATTTCGGTGGAGTAAGCATTGCCAGCTCATACCAAAGTAGACTAACAGCTTTGCACTCCACAAGCCTCTGGATACATGTCGGGAGATTTCAACATGGCATGCCTCATTTGGAGCTCCGAAGAACAAGGACTATGTTAATTCAGGGGTATATGTGATGTGCAGGAATGGCTTTACTCTGGGTTCAGCTTGCAGTCTTTGGACAGCTTAGTAAACAGCATTCCTTCATGAAACATATATACATCTGTACCTTGCGCAGAAGGGCTTCCTGGCACATGTTGCTGATTGAGAGCAAAATGTGCTAGCGTAGTACAGTCATCCGCAGCACACCTCCTAATAGTGGTGCCGGTATTTAAACTGGAAAAATGGGCTTCCATTTTAAGCATCTGTAAGAGCTCACGCTCATGCCAGGTTAGGCCTTATTATTTCATCATGATGGGTAATGCATTGAGCAAGGCCACTGGCCTAATATGTCCAAGTATATCCGAATCAGCGCCTGAGGCAAAATCTGCGAAATGCAGCAGGGATAGCCAGCCTATTTGTGGGCTTCTTTGACCGCCACAGCCGCCCAGCATCTGAATCTTCGATTGTTGGCAGGAAGGCCTCGTGTATCCCAGGCAAGCATTAGTCGATCTTGCACCCATGAACCTGACGCTCTGAAAGGTACTAGTGACTTACTAGTGCACAATAAGCAGACCAAAAAGGAGCGGGACTTCCTTTCGTAGGCCCGAGATTTCTAAAGCCCGGCCCTACGTATTCGGGAGGTTGGCATGCATCTGGCTGCGCTTGCCTAAAGACCTCAACCCCAACTAACAAAAAGGCCAAAATATGCCCCCCGTGTAAACATTGTAAACTCGTGATCCTGATGCTGAGGATAGGGGCGCCAACTTCTGGCACGTATCCTAGCGGTGTCGCACAAAGAGGTCACGAGCTCCAGCTGAAGTACGTTCCAAGTACTGCGGTTTAGAGTTTTTTCGAGCCTTGATTCATTGAAGCAATGCCCAATCCCTATACCAGGAGTTCCCGCCGAGTCAAGCCGGAGTAGCTACGTCCTTCCCTCCAAGATTAAACAGCCTTCGACTCACCCCAATATCAAACAAGGTCATCAATGTATGTGACCTGCTGTAGGTACTCTTTAACAGAAGGCGGTGTGGGCGGGAAATGCTTTTCTCGCACTGGCTAACCAACGGGGGGAAGCCCAAGCTCACAAACTGACCTGAGGCTGCCTTTTCATCTTGCGCAACAAGCGAACCATCTCCGCAACACCCCATAAAGAACCAAAGGTATCTAGTTTCTCAAAACATGACCCTTTTGGAAGGAATGTCGGCGATGGCTCAAATCGTCTTATCTTCCGGAGAACCAGGCCAAGTCCTACAGACGTCTGGTCGTTTCCGAGATGAAGAAGCCCAGAAGGTTAAAACATTAGAGTTTCCTTCTTTAAACCACCAAAATCTTACAAGTTTGGTCGGTAGTTCTTCTGTGCTGGCCACATCTTCTTCTAATCTTCGGAAACTACCACCTCATACTCCAGAGTCAAGACAAGAGGTCGGGTGTTCTGTGAGAGCAGCCGCCCCGACTCAAGAGAGAATGGCTGTTGAAAAAGGGCATCTGCCCAAACCATGCCTGGAGGCAGAGTTTGGAATTTGATGCAGGGCCATTTTGATTAGAATAGAGTCCGGGATATATCAATGGGAGAATGTCGGTATCCATTTAGGCTTCTACCGTATGGCCATTTCCAGACGTGACTTCCAGTTTTGAATTTCTTGACTGATCTGCACATGTAGTTATGCTTGCGGTTTAGGGTTCAAGGTACGCAGACGATTAAAGGGCCTGCTGTATGACATGTTCAATTGAAAGCATGGAGGCTTGCTAGTTTCCAGCTGAACAGCCTCTCGTGTTTGGAGGGGATTGCCTTTGATCCTCCTGATTCTTGCAACAGCCCCGAGCCCTTTCTCCTGCACGCTGAAGCTTTGGAAAATTGGAGGCTACATGCAGACTGCCAGCCCCCGACCCCTACCTTGCTCTCATGAAGCCAGTGCTGATGCATAATGACCATCTGTTTTGCCATGCACATCGTGATTCCTGCAACAATCCTTCTACTCCCCTTCCATACGAATCTGCATCCAGCCCATAAGATTGCTCAAGTGATCCAGATGATCCCTGTTTCCAAAGCATTCCTTGGACTGCGGGTGAGGTGCCTGGAGGGGCTTCTGGAGGAGCCACTGGATACACCACCGCTTGCTCCTCTGAGAAACTTACTGGCGTTCAGTAGGAAGGAAGATTGGATCCCTGGCATTCCCCATCGATACTATCTACTCCCTACCCATTTCTGCATTCCAACTAGCCACCAGTAAGGAAGTTAGAGAAAGAAGCTATTGGCAGACGACCCCGCAACATTGAAGCCTCAAGTCCGAAACTTTAAGCCCCGAACCCTCAGGTCCGAAACTTCTACCTAAATCCTGACACCTCATTGAAACCCGCATCCCACCCGAAGAACAACTCAATAAGCCATCGCAACCATTGAAACCCAGACATGGCGGCTCGCTCCTTGGGCAAATTGTTGGTAAACACCCAGACCGAATGGCCCTCTCCAGAAAGACGCTGGAAGACGAAGTGGTTCTCATCTCCATAGTGAACCTGGCTTGCGATTCTTTGGTAGGCCCCATGAAAGAATCGTGCAACTTGTGACGAGCCCCCTTTACCGCAACAGTCCCAACTGAGCCGCTGTATTAAACCCTGATATACCCGATGCTGGCGCTTTAAGGAAACTATCGGTGTATCGGGGTGAGTTTGGCCTCGAGATCTTGCAAAAGATGTATAGAACCTCCCTTCTCGAGGAAACGATGCGTGAACTGAGGGTTCATTGCCTTCATGTTCGCATCACGAGGATGTAGGGTTTCAGTCTCAGTGGCTTCCACGAGAGAAATGCGCTCAACCCCAGGAACCTGGAGTCTGCTGCCTTTCTGGGGATCTGTAGGCCTTTGGGGGTCCCGTGTGCGAGACCTGGCACAAGCCAAGAAGAACAATTGCCTATATGGTCGGCTACTGTTGTCTAAACCCTAAACCCTATCAATCCATGACAAATCTTATATACATTACCCGCAGCCTTGAGCTTAAACCTCAGGGTTTCTCACCAGCCCAACTGACTTCGGACTCAAGAATCTAAAGCCTCACTCCCCAAATCCTAAACCTTAACCCCGTGCCCTGCCTTGGCGCTTGCTGTTTCCAAACGCTGGTCCCTACGGATGCCATTCATGCGACGCAGGAGCTGGTACCTCGGGAACCGCTTCCCTCTACCTAAACCCCCAAAATATGTAAAATAATAGCCCTAAACCCATAATAACAGCCCTAAAGGCCATTATTTTACATCCTTTTGGGGGTTTAGGTAATGTCCCCCCTCCACCCACTTCCAATATAAAATGATCCGTGAGGGACCTGTATCATTATCGGTGATCTGTTGAATATTATGCGGGTGGGAGGTTTGCCTACTGCTCCGGGAACGCTTATCAAACCGTCTTGGGGCTTAGGGTTCAGACTTTCAGGGATTTAGAGTTTGGGGATTAAAGGTTTCTGACGTTGTTAGATGTTCGTGGTTCCCCGCAATGGAACCACGTCTTCGCGTCTGCATATACAACTGATGACGACGGAAGTTTTCTGAGTGATCTGCAACTTTGGGAGGCACAGGCCTCTTGTTGTTTGCTGAAAAGGTTTGGGGTTTAGGGTTTGTTTAGGAAACCCCCATGCGATTCTCTAGCAAGAAGACCCATGTAATCCATTGGGCCATCGAATTTTGCGCGACGTCCCAAATGCTGCCACGTTACGGCCAGGCTGATCGATTCCAGCCAAACTGCCACAGGGAGTTCCGGTATTCAGAGTTACCCTGCTCATCGCCCCAGGGCACCACCTTTCACACTGCACATTTAAAGGAAAATGCCAGCTTTCGCGTTGGGAGGGTAAGATCTGAATGACTACCATATGCTTCTTCTTGCGCACTCTTTCTCCCAAAGCGCTTTCTATTGGGAATTCAGTTCTTGTAGGGGATATGGCTGGGGTCTGAATGTACTTTAGGACTGGAGAGTATGTGACTGCCACAGTGTGCTTTCACCCCACTGCAGACGGCCTATAATCCCCTCCCCCCTAATATCAACCCCCCCGACCCCCACCTAACATATCCTAACATTAAACACTCCGAATTATGATATACCACATACTGGGAATATTTAATACAACGGGGGTGGGGGGGGGGGGGTTTAGTATTAGGAGGAGGGGACTACTTCTGATTCAGCTGACTCGCAATTGCAACATAACAAAACTGGTAGCAGGTCTTTTCTAGAAAGCTGAATACGAGGACTTACATTGGCTGTTCCTCAAATGGAGGTCCCCTCACATGATATCTGCCAAGGGCCTCAATCTCCAACCATGAAGACCCACTTCCCCTCAAAGGGGAGGCTTTTAAACCTGAGAAGCATGCAGTCAACAACGATAACAAGAAGCCCCTAAACCCCAAACCCTGAATCCTAAATTCAGATAATGTGGTAGTTGCCAGTGTCTTTTCCATTATTACTGCATCCCCTGTATGAGCCATAGTCTAAACTCCCAGTATTCACCTTAATAACGCCGTACTCCCCTATATTATCCCCTGTATATCCCCAGAAAAGGACTTTTTTGACTATAGGTTATATTCAATACACCCTTATCCCTATAGACTACCTTATAATCCCAGATTCCATATCATGTTCTATTGTCTTGTCCATTCGAGTTTCCATTACTAGGGGATACAGCAGGGCGTAGCCCGAAACAATCAACCGCTAATGGCTTCAGAATGTAGAATTCAGGATTTGGTTTAGGGTTTGGGGCTTAGGGTTCAGGGTCTTCGAACGGTTTAATTACCATTCTACAGGCTTTAGGATTCAGGATTTCGGGTTCTGAGCCGTTGAGCTAAAAGATCCCCTCTTAGGGCAGCTTTTTCAGAGGATCAGACTGAGCCGCCCTCAACCCGCTGACGACCTCGTCGCACGCAGGGTCCTCCCCCTTTAGCTGCAAAGTAATATGGCCCCTTTTTTGAGTGTCCCTTGGGGACACCCAGGAAGAACACCCAACGTGAGAAACAACTAAATCCGAGCCACTGCCATGCCTTTGGTGAACATAAGCCAAGCCCAAGCATTGAGAACCTGGCTTGGGGTTTGATGTTTGAGTCTGAAGTTTAAAGTTGCTTTTGTGTTGTTGGGCCTTAAACCCGGAACCTTGGAGAAGGACGAGGATCAAAAGATGTTTGCGGGCTTTCGCGTGGTGTTTGACCTCAAGGAATGTTTAAGGGATCAAGAGCGAAACCCTGTAGGGTTCGTTCCGACATTACTGGAACCCTTGTCATAGCAACGAGCCCCCAAACGGGACGCCAAATTCTGGAAACCTCCCCCATAACTGGGCTGAGAGCTTAAACCGCTATCAATCAGGATTGGGAATAATGGCTGTTTTGATTCAATCCAACAGATGCAAAATGCTCCTAAACCCTAAACCCCAAAGCCTAATTAAATCCTAAACCCTCTTCATACCAGCCTTTAAGGGGGCCACAAAGGCGCTTATCACATCGCCTTGCTGGCTGGTTCCAGAGAATAAGAAGCCAAAAACAAACACCATTGAATAACAACAAGGGATCTGAGGACTAGCATCCGTAAAGGGCCTGCGAAGATCACAAGCTAATTGCTCGACTTACGAGGGTACACATGATTTCCTCACAGCGAACTTACTAAGGCTGATGCGCTACAACCAAAGCGCTTTACACTTAACCGTCAAAATTTCGACGAACAAATCGCTCTGGGGGCAGGAATGCTCAGCCAAAGAACCAGGGAGGCATGTTCTTTACAACCTCCAGTGCCAGGGGAGAAGGGCCCATCGGAGCTTCTGTACATGCCGAAGATGGGGCCATCATCTTGACTGCCGACCTCGTCAGTTGGGGTGGGTTTACGGCCTGCAATTCAGCGTATCTAGGCTTTGGGAGGCTTAGTCTGGATAGTCTAATGCATGTGCAGGGGACCGATTTGACCCGGTCCCCTGAAGTGCATCTTCAGATTCACCACCGATCCCACATGGAGCGTATTATTATCCCCCACGCTTTCCGCTCGAGCCATCGCAGACCTTTATTTCAGCGTTCACCATACCCAACCGATCACAAGTTAAAGCTTCTTCAACACGCCGTTTCACAGTCCTTTCATGAAATTCAAGTACATGTCAGCAGCAGACATTCCTCTAAGAGGCAGCTTTTTCAGGGGGGTGTGAATCCAGGCGGAATCCATCTACAGTAGTTAGAACCGAGCATATGCTGAATAGAAAGCCTTGGTCACCAAGCACTGCTGGTGCAAAGCCTACATCTAAAACCCTAAACCCAATACCTTCTGCTTTCTCCCATTTCAAACACGAGCTGCCATGTTCATGAGCAAGTCTGTGTTGCTGTAGGCCGGAGACTGCCACTGACGCTGGCTTTCCACAGCTAAATGAGTCAGGTTGAAGCCGCTAACTGGCGAAAGCGCATGGTTGGGCCATCCACAGTAACCTCTGAGGACAGGGTGCACTTCAGGACTTTGCAATGTAGGCTTTGGATTTAGGGTTTAGGGTACTAAGAATTTTGCATGGCAAAGAGACTCTTGACTGCGGGGCCTCTGCTTGTGGGAGGTGATCTGATTCTGGCCGTTTGTGCTCTAGATTGCAACCCATAAAGGGTATGAGTTAGGAGGAGAGGCCCCCCTGCAATAGTGGTATAATGGGAATACAGGAGGACCCTAATCTACTCACTCACTCTCATCCCTTCTACCCTCTCTTGCAGGAGGGGGTTATGAGGTTTCCTGGTGGAATCTCTTACCTTCCCGTTGACTGCTTGAAAGGTACCGCCCTGCTTACGGCCTCCAATTCAAATGAGCCATAATCTAAATTCCTAGTATCCCCTTAATAACCCCTGTAGCAGTTCCCTATATCATTTCCTATATAATCCACTTTTAAAAGTTTAGATCCAGTATGGCTCAAATAGCAAAACTTCCTTCGAAGTGCCCGCATGGTGGCCGGGTGCTGCAGCATAGACCAAAGGAAAGTTCTGCAAACCGCTTAGGATTCGCTGTCCGTCCTTCTTCTGGAATGACGCGTGGAAGCTCATGTTCCCAGTGGTAACTTCACCTGGAGGAAGAAGATAGTCATCCAGCTTTGCATTGTGAACTTTCTGGCGCAGCACTTGGGAAGTACACCACAGAGTTGGTAACAGTGCCGGGAAGGTTACAGCGAAGAGAGTGGTATGAAACCCAAAGAATCGAATTCCCAAACCCTGAACATAGCTTGTAAGGGACCCGCACCTAAATCCTTCAACTCCTGAACCCTATTCCCTCAATATTCCACACCCAACAACCCCGGAATCCATTGTCTGATGCTGGTAAAGCAAGGACCCCTGACTTTTGGAATCTGTGCCTATCATCTGGATGGGTTTCTCCCGGACAAACACTTGATCCTGCCGCGGGACTTGAGCTTTTACAAACTAACGGGCGAAGGCTACCAAAGAAGTCGTAGGACATCGGAGGACCAATAATCATAGACAAGAACTTATAAGCATCCAAATGAATACCGAAACCTTCGCGCTCCACCTGCAGCCTAGCCTACGCCAGCATCCCTGTCAGAACCCAAATCCCCGCGATCTCGCCGGACCTCACCACAGGCTTGTTGTGGGATCCTGCCAGAGAAAATTATACAAGGTCGCTGAATGGCAAAGTGTGAACCATACACACTACAAACAGTGCGCAGCCCCTATACCCCAAACGCTCTATTCTGAAGAGTGTAGTCCCTCTACCCCAGTATATTCCCTGTACCTAAGCCAGCCACCCCAAATTGGACAGTCCTGAACCTCCTTTAGGAAGTCATGATCCATAAAAGCTGCAGTGTCCAGGCGCAAGGCGTCCACGGGGAACTCAGTCACCTCATTAATTGAACAAGTGCAGATGGGTCGGATTATATAGGATTTAGGGATATTATCCCAACAATGGAGCATCAACGTGAAAAATGAAATGGAAACTACTATAATGAGGGGATAAATATTGTATAAGGATTGTTGTGTTTTTTTGGCTGTTTGGTGCCATGCGGGTCTGCGCTACAAGGTTGAGGGTCGCGTCTTCAGCGTCTTGAAGGCTTGGGGATTGAGGGTGTGAACTTCCGAGTAAGGCTGCAACTCACGACTTGCAGCACTAAAAACCCTGCGACAGGCCTACATGCTCGAACGAAAAACCTACTCAGAACTCAGCAAAAGGCTTCCTGTAATAAATGCTTGTAGAAGAATGACTGTTCGTGGGATACGAACGACAAAGAGTTCCGTATGCATTCTGGTCTTGCTTCTCTTATGACACCTGTCAAGCTGTAGCCCTGGTTGAACCCACAGACTGTGGGAGATTCGCAGCTTTGTTGCGAGCTCATAACCTGTAAGAGGACTGTATGCAGTCCGGCGGCCATGTATTCCGCCCAACGTAACAGGCTCCTGCGCACGAAGGGAACAGACTGGTTGAGATCCGCAAGGTCGTAGAACCACCCCTCTCGGTTGACAGTCCTCAGTGGAGCAGTTGAAGAACATCCCGGAAACTAAGATGACTGCCCATCATGGGATTGGAGAACTCCAAGTTCAAGCTAGGCAAGCGTGTTAGGAACGCTTTACTGCCCCAACCCTCAACGGATTCCCCAAGCACAATAGACTGTCAAGGTGTTCTCTGGCATTCCCCGACAAAGGGGCGCCAAGGAGGACCCAACACCTTCCAAGCCGAACAAGAGAGGTCCCTTGGAGCCCTGGATAGGGTTTAGGGTTTAGCATCAGACTTCTGTGGAGGCCTGTAGTCCCCCTTCAGTAATCAGATAGAATGTGGGGTACATTGGGATAATTTCATATTCTATCTACTTAAGGGGGACTATATATGCATATATACCTTCATTGTAGGTGTCTCTGTCAACACCTGATGCCTTCTCACCGTACACCCCTTCGCGCACAAGCAACCTTTCTTCGCACAACCACAGCACTGTCCGCACGGGAGCTTCTATAACCCAGCCCAGGCAAGAATGCGGGTGCAGTTCAAAACGTGGAGCGGCTTACAGGGGTGACTGTTGGGGATGGAAAAGGCTTGTTTTGAGAATCCCATGCAATGAAGCCCAAGGGTCTGATTGTAGCCCGGACAGATGTAGTCCCCAGGGCCACAGTACTTTAAGCTGGGTGGTCCTGCGGCCCTAGTCCCGTAGTAGGCCTCCGGGACGTAGACGTTGCTGGGATAATTGTTGCAGAATGTACCTGAGACAAGCTCAAATTCTGAACTCCTCTGACTGCTGTGAGAAAAACGCCTCATGCACGAGTAGGCTTCGCCACACCCAAACGAGCGCCTACTTGCTACGGATGTAGAGAACCCTTCCCACCGCCCCTACTCAGATCCCATTCCATACGCCCTACTTGGAGGTCCAGGTTCCGTGTGGCTATCCAGGTTATGTTTGGGTCACAAATACAATATAAACCCATAAACGCTAAACCAAAAGCTACCTTGGTTAATGACCGTGGCTTTCCAAGGATCCCCAGAATCTTTCAAGCCAGGGCACCGTTGTTGCTGCCATCCTAAGTTGCTTCTAAGGGCGTACATTAGGGACCCATACTGCTAACCTTTGAAAGTAAGTAGCCCTTTTCCTTATAGGCGCTGCATTATCCCAATGATGTCGGCTACTCTGGCCCAAAAGTAGCCGGCGTACTTTCCCTAATTGTATGAACTGCGATTTTCTGTCCATTCCCTATGGAGCCTTAAACCCTAAACCCTTAAACCCTAAAATTAAGCTACTCAGAGAAGCCCAGCATCTGGCGTTCCATTTGCAAAGAAGTGCAGGTAACAGGCAGCTCCCGGACCCAAAGCCTGGGTGGGGTACCTGACTTGGGGATTTGGGCTTGAGGGGAGGGTTTAGGGGTGTGGGGGCTCGAGGATTTAGGGGTTCAGGGTATGGGGGTTTTAGTTTTAAAGGCTTAGCGGCTGCAGGGTATTGGATGCCCAAGGTGGGGTTCGGGGTTTAGGATTTGATGCGCTTAGTCTGCCAAGCCCTATGGGGGTTGCTCAAAGTTTTGGGGTCCGTTTACCAAAGCCGCATACCTGTAGGATACTGTAGTAGAATCTACTCCTCCACAGGGCCACATAGAATCAATCTTCGGTAGTTAGGCCTTAAAAAGCACAGGAAGCCCTTGAACTCTTGGAAAGAACAGCCCTGGCAAACCTTTCAGGAGCCTCCTACAGCGGCGCATAGGCTTCAGTCCCCCTGCTGTAGACACAGAATAATCATGAACATGATGATATGCGTACCATCTCGGTTCTTTAAAAAAGCTTTGGGCGTTTGAGTGGCCTAGGCGAAGCTTAAACCCTAATGTAGACCCCTGATTAATAAACCCCTTCCGTTTAAGGGCCGGATCCCTATTAATATCCCTATTGAGGGGAGGGGGTTTATTGATCACGGGTCTGGGTTACACCTTACTAGGTGAAACTCCTGAGGTGTTAGAGGTCTTGGACCATGTGTCCGCATGTACTCTGATTTCCGCTAGGCCTGGCAAACCCTAATGGTACGCTCAAACAGCAACTGTGCTGGGATTGGGGCTTCAGGTTCTAGATTTCTGGATGAGAGAGTACATTACGAAACACTAGTGTGATCAACTAATGTGCAAGAAACTATAGGATATTGCGCCTCATGACTTGGGCTTTTCCCAAGATATGCTTAAGGATGTTGGATTCAAGGACTTCATGAGCAGCTGAGGGGCAGGAGCCAAACTTCTAAGGACATTGCAGTTCTGCCACCCCCACCGCCCCACAAGAGTACCACTCCTATTGGGAACCATCTAGGCCCCTATCTACTGACATAGATTTCGGTTTATGACTATCCCTACGTCTAGGTAGTGTCTGCAGCCGAGGCACGGCCATCTTGCATCCTTCGCTGCGTATTCGTCAAAGGTCATGTTGGAGATGTTCAGAAGGTGCAGGTGATGAGTTTCGTTGAAAGGTCTTACGCGTCGCAGGTCTGACAAAGAGTGCACAGGGCGGACGTGGTTCAGGACGATATCCAGAATGAAGCACATGCCATGGCGGTGTGTTTCATGGATGAGCTCCTGTAAGTCCTCCCTGCTCCCGAAGTTGGAATCTATTTCGTAGAAGTCCTCAGCCCAATAGCCATGGTAGCCGTAACCACTCTCTTCAGAAGCTGGGCCATAGAAGTTCTTGACCACCGGGGTGACCCAAATGCAGTCGAAACCCATCCCCCGGACGTAGTCCAGTTGGCTGGTGATACCTTCGAGGGTAATCGATACTAACTTCTAGCTCAACATTCGCAGCAACGCTCGCGCAGACAATGTAAAACCAATAGTCACCATGACGCTGACACGAATGCTGCACATAATGATGCTGATGATGATGATGATGATGCAAACAGGTTACAGCAGGAGTAAGAGCACATATGAAATAACCATGACTTAAAATCGCAAGCAGTAGCGGGCACGACAAACCTCTGTGAGCGATGTCCCCCAACAGATGTAGGTTCTTATGCGGGGTATGTAGTATTGGGAGGGGGGAAGGGAAGAAGGGGGGCTTCCATAAAGTAATGCGGTGTTGCAAAATCGACCCCAATGTGCTGTAATCAAACCCTAGCCTAAACCCTAAACCCCCAACCTCCAAACCCCAAGCCCCTAAACCCTAAAGCGCTTATTACAGGGGCCCGTGCCTCTCAGGGTACCATTGCACCATCGCATGCCGCTACAGCCAGCCGCCTGCTCCTGCCCTGGACTTCTGGCGAAGCGGTCTGTCATGATGAGGTAAACCGACTTCCCCTCCTTGGGTTCTAACTACTATAATGGGGGTTTTAGGGTTTAGGGTTTAGGGGGTTTTAGGGTTGAGGGGTTTAGTATATTGGGGAATATAGGGATACTGGCAAAGAGAATCGAAACTACTATAGTGTATTGGGGTTAAGGTATACCGACTTCCCCTCCTTTGTTTTATTGGGATAATGGGAAAGAAAACGGAAGCTACAATACTATATTATAGGATAATATAGGGACTATGTTGGAGTTCTATAGGGAATACCGACCTCCCCTCCTTGGCTTGATCAGCCATATAGGGGTTGTTTAGAGGATATATTGGGAGAATGGAAAAGAAAATGGAAACTACTATTTAGGGATTGGGCTTTGAGGGTCTAGGGCGTAAGGTTTAACATTAGCAGGGCTTGAGGAGGACCAGTGCTGAGAACTCAGAGGCTTACAGGCAAAGCAAAGACTCGTCAGGCAAGATATCCTAAAACTCTGAACTGAAATGTCAGATGTGGGTTATTCTCAAAATTATGGACCCGTTTTGGGTACCCATAATGGGCCCCAATTTTGGGAACTACCCCCCTAAACCCTGAACCCTAAACCCTAAATTGAACCCCAATTTTGGGAACCACCCATTCTAAACCTGGTAAGAGACCAGATCAGATAGCCTCGCGGGTCCCATGGGCCGGAGTCTCTGAGAAGGCAATACCTGCACCTGGGGTTTAGGGTTTAAGGATTGGGTTTAGGATTCAGGGTTCAGGCTTGGGGGAGATGCAAGATCAGGATTTCGTTTCGTTCGGGGGAGGTTTTGTGCATGAATTTTGGGGGTTGGACTCAAAGTTTTCAAGGTTTCTCTACTTTAAATTGCTGTTACTGACCCCAGGGATGCAGTTATAGGGATGACCCAGGAATTTCTTCTAGCGGGTCCCATTGAGGGATGTATGGTGGGTAGCATGAAGTTTGGATTACTTGTTTTGGGTAGCTGTAGACCCTGGAAATATATAGGGATAATGGAAGAGAAAATGGAAACTACTAGGTTATATAGGGATAATGAAAAAGAACATGGAAGCTACTATAGTATATATTGGGTTATATAGGAGCTGTAGACCCTAACGAGCCTCTCTGAATGAATCTATCTCCTGGTCAGGTAGCTCTTGGGCTTCAATGTAGGGTTTAGGGTTTAGGGTGTACAACAATGAGTAAGGCACCACATCTCAAATCCAGAAACTGTTCATAGTTCCTGCAGTTGGCAAGTGTCCATACAGGATGTACAGAACGTCCACCTTGCTCCTGATTTCAAGTTGATATTAATAAATGCTTCGGGCCGCAACTCATGTAGCTATAGCCCCACATCCCGCAGCGGATTAAGGTTTAGTTAAACCCCTAAGTTCGGGTTGAGCTACACCTTAAATTCGGGCTTAAGGTTTTGTGAAGCCCTAAAGTTCGGGTCTAGCTAAACTAAACCTTATAAAGTAAGGTTTAATGAAACCCTGATTGATGTTAAGCGGTTACCCACTCTGTGGGAACACAGCAATTGGTGTTCGGCTGATGTCTTCGTGAAAGGCCTCTCACCCTTTGCAGAGCTTGCGGCGCATAATCCTTACGACGCCTGGTTTCAAAGCGAGCTGTGCTGCTTAGGCCCTCCCCATTCCCCCTACATTAACCCTTCGTAATTACCCAAAGGGTGAATCGGCTCCGGTCTTAGGGGGTTTCCGATGGGTTTCCTATGGGTTTCTTATGGGTTTCCTGAGGGTTTCCTGAAGGTTTCCTAAAGGTTTCCTGAAGGTTTGTTGGGGGTTTCCTTAGGGTTTCCTAACAGTTTCCGAGGGTGTCCTGAAGGTTTCCTGATGATTTCCTGAGGATTTCCTGAGGGTTGCCGAAGGTTGGTCATAGCCTGGCA